>VDFB02189765.1:0-30482 GCA_007258455.2 Sequoia sempervirens
CAAAGGCCTTGTTACCTTAGAGTCAATTTTCAGCACTGATGATTAGCTTAAAAAAGGTAAAGCTGGCTTGCAAATCAAAGAACACTATGAAGAACTAGAGATTTTCAAAGGTAAACTTCTTAAGATAGGAAAAATTTGTTCACATGAAGATAAACAAGTTTTTGTTGCATTATGTCAAGAATTTTATGATGTCTTTGCTTGGGAATATTTGAATTTGAAAGGGTTTGATCCCCATATTGCTCAGCATACAATTGAGTTAGAACATGATGCTAAGCCAATAAGATAGAAACAAAGGCCCTTGAATCCTAAACTTGAGCCCCTAATGATTAAAGAGCTGACCAAACTAATTGAGGGGGGTATTATCTTTCCTATCAAACACACTTCATGGGTTTCTAACCTTGTACCAGTTAGGAAGAAAAGTGGCGAAATAAGGTTTTGTGTAGACTTTAGGGATCTTAACCGAGCATCTTTGAAAGACCAATACCTGCTGCCCTCCATGGAATGAATCGTGCAAGAGGTTGCTAGTTCTAAAAGATTTTCCTTATTAGATGGTTTTTCAAGGTATAATCAGGTGTTGGTTAAAGAAGAAGATCAGTTTAAAACTGCTTTCACAACTAAATGGGGCACCATGGCATACAAAAGGATGCCTTTTGGTTTGTCCAATGCTGGTGCCACATTTCAGAGGGCCATGGACATGGCATGTCAAAGTTTAATCAACAAAATTATACTGATTTACCTAGATGATATTACAGTTTATTCCAAGAATGTTGATGAACATGTGTCACATCTTAGGAAATTTTTTGAAAAATGCAAAGAGTTTGGGATCTCTCTCAGTCCAAAAAAGAGTATCTTTGTTTTTCATGAAGGAAAATTATTAGGACACATAGTGTCAAAGCAAGGAATTACTATTGATCCTAAGAGAGTCAAAGCCATACTTGAGTTGCCGCTACCTAATCACAAGAAGAGTCTACAGAGCTTTCTCAGCTAGATCAACTTTCTAAGAAGATTCATCCCTGATGTTGCAAACCTGTTACAACCTTTAACAACAATGTTAAAGAAAAATGCAGTTTTCAGTTGGATAAAGGATGCCAAGAATAGTTTTGAAAAGGTCAAGGAGGCCTTAGCAGTAGCTCCTATGCTGGTAAATCCCAATTTTTCTAAATATTTTTATCTGTATGCTTATGGTAGCACAAGTAACATTTCTGCAATATTGGTTCAAAAAAATGAAGAGAATTTAGAACAACCAATAGCCTTTTTCAGTCAAGGTTTGGTTGATTATGAACATAAATACTCCTTTGTAGAGAGGCATGTTCTTGCTATGATCAGAATCCTGAAGAAATTCAAGCCTTTGATCTCTCATAATAAAATTCATGTCATGGTGGCACACTCAAGTGTGAAGGAATTTTTATTGAATAAAGATCTCAATGAAAAAAGAGTAGGGTGGGTCACTAGGGTCATGGAGTATGATGTAGATATTAAGATCACCAAATTGGTTAGAGGCAAGGGTCTTTGTGAACAACTTGGTACTTGGTCAAGTAGTGAAAGTGAACTAGAAAAGGATATTATCCTTGCTAATACAAATGAGTTTCAGAATGCTCGAGACAATGTGCCTGTGGGAATAACTAATTGGGTTCAAGATATGACCCAATTTTTACAAACTAGCGAGTGTCCACTAGGTTTGTACAGAGCCAAAAGGAGATACTTCAGACTACAGTCCACATCATATGTACTGGTAAACAATGTTCTTTTCAAAAAAGATCTGAATGGTGTCCTATTAAGATGCATTCACAATGATCAAATTGAAAAAGTACTTTGTGAGTTTCATGATGGAGCTGCAGGAGGTCACTTTTCTCCCAAAACTCCTACCTGGAAAATCATGAGAGTTGGTTAATACTGGCCCAATTTGTTCAAAGATGCATATTCCTAGTCAAGAAAGTGTATCAAATACACTCTATTTTTAGGAAAGGAAATACTACCTGCTATGCCTCTACATCCAATTCAAGTGGAGCAGCCCTTCATGAGATGGGGCATTGATTTCATTGGACCAATAAATCCACCTTCCAGTACTGGTCACAAGTGGGTGCTCATAGCTACAGACTATTTCACAAGGTGGATAGAAGCAGTAGCTTTGAAAGAAGCAAAAGAGTCTTCAGTTTTGAGCTTCTATGAGGATATAGTCACCAGATTTGGAGTTCCTGACTCCATCATATCTGATAATGTTCTTGCATTCACGGGTCTAAGAGTAACTAATTGGGCCGTTAAACATGGCATTCATTTGAATACATCCTCAAATTATTACCCTTAGGGTAATGGTTTAGCTAAAAGCACGAATAAGAATCTCATCAGGATCATTAAAAGAACCATAGAGGATAATCAAAGGACTTGGCACATCAGTTTAAAGAATGCACTTTGGGTAGACAGAGTGACCCCTAAGAGGTTTGTTGGTAACTCACAATATATGTTGGTCTATGGAAAAGAGGCAAGATTACCCCTATCTGTGGAGATTCTAGCTCTTGATATTGTTCACCAGTTGGAGATGGTTGAGGAATAGGACCCAATGTCTGTAAGGTATGCGAAGCTCATGGAGCTCAAAGAATCGAGGGACAGAGCAATGAAAACTTTGGAGTGTTATCAGCTCCAAACAAAGAAAACATTTGATAGGAGGGCTATAGAAAAAAAATTTAGGGTGGGAGACCTCATGCTTAAATGGGACATTCTGAAAAGCAGTCTAGGCCATCACACCAAGTCTGAAAACTTGTGGATAGGCCCATTCCTTATCAGAGACTATAAGGAGCACAACACTTATCAACTGGTTACAACAGATGGGGAAGTACTTCCTATCCCAGTCAATGGGATACACCTTAAACCCTATTTTCAAGTCTGATGGATTTCCTCTATTTTACATATTAGTATAGGGTTATGTTTTCAATAAGTGCTTCTACACTTCAGGTTAGTTATTTTCTATTTCCTGAGTGCTGTGATGGCACAATTTTTTCTCTTTCACTTTCACCTGTTTTGTTTTTTGGCAACCTGTTATGACCCGTGGATCTCAGGGAGTTGAGGCCATGTGAAAGACTGATATTTTGTTTTTTTTATGAGCCTTCTAATGAATCCATGCCCAATGGATAAGTCTAGTCACTGGTTCTCATGCTTAGCAGGAAAACATCCTGCAAAGGTCACCAGAATTGTTGCCTATATTTCACCTACAATTTAAATCAGACAATATAATCATATGTTAAATCTTCAGAGGGTAATGGACCATTCACATGAGGGAAAAGACTCTACATCTGTTGCTATGTCACGGGGAACTTAGTGGAAGAAACTGCCCTTGGGAGCTTCGGCATGAAAATCATCTAAGGAGAAAGTCGGTAGGACATTTCAGAGGTCTCGCCGACTAGCAGAGTTTCCATTAAGTCCGAGTGCTTCAAACCAGGGATCCTATCAGCATGAGATCTCTTTTGGAATATAGTCTCGGTGACTGATAATGTCTCGCCGATAACAGTGAACCTTCGGTGTAGCTTTTAAGTCAGGGTAAGGTCTCCCTGAATCCTAATGTCTCGTCGACGTATGAGGAGCCTCAGATGGAGAGATGCTTTTGGCATAAGGAAGCGGGCTTCGCTAGGAGGTCTTAGCGAAGGTGAATGTCTCGCTAAAAGAAAGGGAAGGGACCTAGATATGATTATCTTCGGCAGGAGTCCCACCAACACAAAAGCACCCGTTGGTATGACTAAGGGACTTCGCCGGGATGTCTCCCCGACTCGTAATGTCTCACCAAGATTAGAGCTCGACAAAAGGTGAAGGGATCAATAAAAGGTCTCGGTGAATGGAGATGGTCTTGCCGATCAAGGGAGGCCTCACCAAAAATGAAAGGGGCTCACCAACAGTTGAAGATATCGCCCTGAGGTCCTACCAACACCTGGAAGTCTTGCCGACAGGTGAAATGAGGCCTCGCCAAGCTAAAGTGCCTTTGGTACAACCTCTTGCCGAAAGTGCGTGTCTCCCTGATGAGGGGGTCTTGATGGTGGAAGCAAACAAGTGGGGGTCCCATCAAAAAAACATTCGATATCGCTAGGAGTTGGGGCTTTCACCATGGGGTCCTGGCGACTGTCCAAAGTCTCACTGAAGGTGACAATACTTCAACATAGTCTTGTGAGTTCGATAAGAAGTCTCTCTGACTCGGTGATGTCTCACTGACAATAAAGTGAACAGCTTGACAGAAAGTGAGGACCTTAGTGTAAGGTCTGGGCAATAAAGGAAATTCATGTCAAGAGGAAAGACCCTCGCTAAAGCAAATCACCTTCGGTATGATATCTTCCCAACCGGCGGGAGTCTCAGTGAAGTAAGGAGAGCTCGGGCAAATAGGGGGAGACATCAGCAAAGGTCTCCCCAAAATAAATGGTCTCACTAGGAGATAGGATTTTCGTCATGACGTCTCAACGACAGTTTGAGTCATGCCGATAAGTCGTAGAGGACATAATCGCATTGGTGAGACACTTTCAGTGTCTGGCAGAGATGCGATTCTTTTCAAAAAGAGTTTTGACCATCTACCGAGCCCACGTGGAAAACGTTCGACCAACCAGGATGAGCTAAGACGAGTTGTGGCATTCTGATCAGAACGTAGAGTGCCAACACAGGATGAATGCAACATGAATCGATGGTGAACTCAGCAGCATTCAAGGCATTCAGCTGAGGAAGTTCGAGAGGACACGAGGACAAAGGAATGAATGCAGTGGTTGTAGAAAGATCAGAGGGCTTCTTCAGGGATGACTCTTCACCGTCATGGACACGCAGGGTTCTGCATTTAATTCATTCAAAAGATTTGTGGGGAGATCTTTCCGGGACTGATATTTTGTAAGCCCTAAGGGGCCGACATAGTTTGATATATAAGGCATTTTTGGCCTTTTTGAAATAGTTCAGACAACACACTCTGAAGAGTTAGTGATTTTTTGTGAATCCTTTCTCAACAAAATGTATATTTTGTAACTCAATTGAAATCTGGAATGCAAAGTAGAGTTCACCAAGAAAGCAAGTATTAATTCTTATACTACTCTCATTTCTATATGTTATCTTGTGCAAGTTTTCTTTAACAATGTTTCTTTTAATTTGTATTCATACCCCAAAGCTATAAAGTTTGTTCCTTCCTCCTTAAGATATGTATGTAGATCAAACCTGTCAAGAATGATGCATAAGACTGTAAGGGTTATGTGAGTAAGTAAATAAATCACAGTCAAGTTTTCTTAGTGTGTTTGTATCTTGCTTTCATTTCATGATTTCTCATCAAACTCAGTGTATCACCATAGGAATAGTTTAGTTTAGTTTCATTTGTATGCATTCCTTCTCCCTTTACCTCACAAAGATAATTAGTTTAGGTGATACCCAAAGGAAGCCGACCTTCTACGGAGGTTCATTTCAACCATAGGTGACCCACAACCTTGAAATGATCCCATGTTGCTCTAGAAAGCTCAGTTTCAATCTTTGTGCATAGGGTGCAATTTCTAGGTGACAACACTTAAATTTCAGAAAATTAAGCCCTTTAACTACCTTTCTCATATTTCAATGAATTATGATATTTTAAGGAGCTTAAAATAATTGGTTACATATTTTTATGATTTAAAATGGGGGTTTAGAATATTTCAAGGATTATCTTGTAAGGCTCAAATTATAAGAGCCATTATTTTTAAAAGGGATTAGGATTACTTGAATCGATTTAGAAATATTTTGGAGATTTTTATGTAATTAGGGGGAATTGGTTGGAATTTCTACTTGTAAATGGGAGATATGCAATATTTGCAAAATAATATGGTTAAAGCGATATTAGCAAATAAATTTGTATAAAAAGGGGTCTTATTTTCTTGTAAATAAAGTAGAATTTTCTTGGAGAAAATTGTAATAGGGAGAATTAGTGAAGTTCATTTTGGAGAAAAAATTCTTTGGAGGAGAATATTGTAAGCACGAAGGCCTTTTGAGTTTCTTCAAGTGTTCAAAGGAGATTGTGAGAAATTTTATGCAAGTTTTGGAGCTTGGACATTGTAGCAAGGCAATCTAATTGCTTGGCAACATTAATAAAGTGGTCCTACTTGAGAAGCGGACCCAAAGACGTAGTCCTAATTGGACGAACTCCATTATCAACTTGCGTGTGATCCTTCTATCTCCTGTCTTATTTTTCTCCTCTCTTCTATCTTATTTTCTCTCCAGTTTAAATTCAGTATTTGAATTTCTAATTACTTATTTTAGTAATTAGTTAATTTAATTAATTAGTGTAAAAGTGTACCTCCTTTTTAATTTCAACAGTTAGAAAACATAGTCACGCAATTCTATCTGGATCAGGAAAATTTTGTAATTAGGAGTTAAGTGCAATAATTTGTAACTTTCTAATTACAGATCAAATTGGTATTAGGCCCATTTTGTAGGAAATTGCAAAAGTGAATGCTAACCAGGTTGAAATTGAAGCAAGGAGAAGGTGCACTAGAAGAATTCAATCTAGAGATCAGAAAATGAAGGAAATTTTTGCAATCAGAGATGGCAACTAAACAAAGTTGTACAGATCTTGATGAGAAAGCTTTCCAGAAAACATTTCTTGAAATGAAGGCTATGGTGGAATTTTTTTTCCAAGAGAGGCAAGAGTGACAAAGGAAAAAGGAACTCAAGAAAAGAAAGAAGGAGCAAGCTAAATCCTCATTGAAAGAAGATAAAGGTAAAGGAGTAGGAGGTGGTAGTGACCCTCTTGAAGCTTTGTCCCCATCTTCTTCATCTTCATCTAACTCTTCTAAAAAGGAACAACCTGTGAAATTTGAAGTTAATTCTCCTTTGTTGAAACTTGATGTTAAATTTGATTTTCCAATGTATAATGGAGAACTAGATGCAAAAAAACTTGATAATTGGATAAAAGAAATTGAAGTTTATTGTAGAATTCAGAAGTTTATTGAAGATTCTCAAAAAATCCAATTAGCTACTCTTCACCTAGGGGGCACAACTTTAATTTGGTGGGAGAGTAGAACACAGGAGGATCTAAGTCATTATGGAAAAATTATTTCTTCTTGGTTTGAGTTTATATCTACATTAAAGAAATAGTTTTATCCATTAGGTCATATGCAAAAAGCAGTAATGAATTGGCAATCATTAAAGCAAGAAAATAGACAAAGTGTGCAAGAATATACACATGAGTTTAGGAAGAGAGCTTTAATTTTGGGCATTCCTTTGTACACACAAGAAAATTTGTTAAATTATATAGGTGGATTACATGAGAATTTGAAACATACAATACTTATGTTTAATCCAACTAACATTGATGAAGTTAGTGTGCAAGCTATCCATTTGGAAACAAGCTCAAGGAATAGCCATGATAATATGTTGATGGACTCAAGTAAGCACAAAAGAAGCAAGAAAGGGAAAGAGAAATCACAACGAACAACTATTACAAGGAAAGAGGACGAAAATCCTTATTGCTCATATTGCAAGAAGGAAGGGCACAAAAATGCAAGATGTTGGAAACTGCATCCCAATCAGAAGTTAAAATGGTTCAAGGATCAAAAAGGTAAGCATAAGACTACGGCTATTGTGCAGGATCTTGGATCCTATTCTGATGATGAAACCAAGATCTCAGTTGTGGGTATCAAAGGTAAAACTCCTATTGTCAGTACTAGTTCTCATGCTTCTTCTCTAAGTTGTAAGGAAGTACCTGTTGAAAGTAAGAGGAATGAATTGTTTCATATAAGGGCTATTGTAAAACAAAGCAAGATTGATACACTCATAGATAGTGGATCACACGGTGAAGCCACAATAGTGGTTTACAATTTTATGGAGGAAAGAAAACTAAGAAAAAATGACCCCATGGCAAAAAAATTGGTTTTAGGGGTTCGAATGAACCTACAAGTTCGATTGAACCAAAAAGGGGTTCGACTAAACTTGTGTTCGAGCGAACCTGTTAATTACTGGGCCCACATTTCCTGCCCAAAAAACAAAAGAAAATGCATATTGAAGGGGGTTCAAATGAACCCTCGTTCACTTGAACCCCCATTTTCCTTGATTTTTGAAATTGTTCACAAAAATACCTAATTTTTTATGCTTTGAATCTTAGGTTGAGGATGAAAATGGAGGAGTCTTGAAAAACCCAACTAGAATCGAGGTATTCCTCAGAACAAGCTATCCAACAATATAATTTTAATATGTTTTAATTTTATTATGTATTTGTTTTTTTAGTTTTATTAAACATAGGTTTTTCATTGAAAATGAAGGTCTTTGTTCTCCACATGTGGAAAAATAGCAGATTATCAAAAAAAAATTGAAAAATATGAGTGCACCAAATATTGAAGTCCTTGATCCAACAGCAAAAAAAGAATTTTGATATATAGAAAAAAAGTTACGCGTTATACGGTCGCACTATGTCTGAATTGTAATTGGTTTGACTTCGAAACTTGATTAAAGAAAAAATATTCAATAAAAAGCTATCTAACCAAGTGGAAGCACTAGATATCGGAGTTAAAAATATAAATTTGAAAGAATTAGAATTTTATCCTTTATTGAAAAAAATTATGCGTTATACGATGTGTGCCACTTTTTAAAAATGTTGTTTTCTAAAAAAAACCAATTTTTGTGGGAGATGGAAAAAGAAGTACAATCTGATTCCAAAAAATTTGATTTTTTTTTTTAGAATCTACAGATAAAATGTGACGAGACTCTAGTTTGTATCATCTTCAAATTCCTCACGGTTTTGCCGCTATAGGTGCCCGAATGTGAAGATTTAGTTAAAAATAATAATTTAAGTGTCCAGTTTGGCCAAAAATTGTAAACCACTATTGTGGGATCACCCCACAAGTGAAATTAATCTCTGAACAAGTTGTTAAGAAATCGGGATTAAAAACAACTCCTCATCCTAAGCCATATCCATTTTGTTGGATGCATGATAATGCTCAGCTACATGTGTCAAAGCAATTGAAACTCTGATTTGCAATCACATCCAAGTTTGTAGATGAGGTAGAGCTAGATGTAATTCTGCTTGACATCTGTGGGATGGTTCTAGGTAGTCCTTACTTGTATGATAGAAAGGTCATTTTCTATAGGCAACATAACAAGTATCATTTTTTTAAAGATGGAATTGAATATATTGTAAAATCTCATCACATGAAGGATGATAGATCTGTTGTAAACATAGGGCATATGAAGATGATTGTAAATACAAGCAATTTTTTAACCCTTATGTCTATAAAAACTAGTGATGCTAAGCATGAAGATTCAAATCATGATAAGGTGTCACAGACATCACAATGTGAGGATCAGTTGCAAGCAAAGTCAGGCCTTCAGCTAGAGGTGGTAAAAGAGGGTTTGAATGTTTCATTTTCTAATAATGTTCCTGTTTAGGAGATCTAGAATGTTGATACTATTTCCTTCACATCAATGTATTCAATACTGTTGATTGTTACTTTTCTAGTTATTTCTATGTGGATGATGAATGTGAAAGTTAATATTGATGAACATGCAGTTGATGGTATCAATAAAGCTATCTCATATTTCTTTGTGTTTGTGATGGGTCACATGTTCAAAATTTCAACAGGAAATACAGATGATACTGGGCAAGTGGGATGACATTTTTGTAGCTCAAATTGTATATAAAATAGACCTTTTGGAGGTCTAAAAGCTTCTTAATGGGGAGGAACGATCCGGGTGGAACCAGAATACCTCAAAATTTCATAGTCTCGGAATTCATCCAAAGTATAATCAATGCGTAGAGCTCACTGACATGATCCTAAGGAAACTTGAATGGGCTCAAAAGGAGTCTGCATGCAAAAGTTTTGCTCAGTCAAAGGTTTGGTCAAATGGGTGAATTAGACATTCAAAAATGCAAAAAATTTGATTGTCTCAAAATGAAACATAAATGATGCCAAGCTGTAGTGCTAATTCCAGAACTATATTCGATTTCAAAAATGGAGCTCGTATGTGAAAGTTACAGCTGGTCAAAGGTTGGTCAAAGGTTTGACTTTGGTTGACTTTGATGACATCAACATGGTGACATGGCAGGTGGTGATGTGGCAAGAGTAGTGAGTTGGCATAAGTATTGATTAAACCATAAATATTGAAGGAAAATAGAAAAAATATATGGTTTAAAAATTAAAAGAAGAAAGGACGATTTGGTGGGATTTTATCCCTTAAAATTATTTTGCCTTCCCCATAAAACAAGAGAAAAACAAAACCTGTAAAATTACATTTCAACAAATTAACCCCTTTAACCACATTTCTCATATTTCAATGAATTATGATATTTTAAGGAGCTTAAAATAATTGGTTACATATTTTTATGATTTAAAAGTGGGGTTTAGAATATTTCAAGGATTATCTTGTAAGGCTCAAATTATAAGAGCCATTATTTTTAATAGGGGTTAGGATTACTTGAATGGATTTTGAAATATTTTGGATATTTTTTGTAATTAGGGGGAATTGGTTGGAATTTCTACTTGTAAACAAGAGATATGCAATATTTGCAAAATAATATGGTTAAAGCCATATTAGCAAATAAATTTGTATAAAAGGGGTCTTATTTTCTTGTAAAGGAAGTATAATTTTCTTGGAGAAAATTGTAATAGGGAGAATTAGTGAAGTTCATTTTGGAGAAATAATTATTTGGAGGAGAATATGGTAAGCATGAAGGCCTTTTGAGTGTATTCAAGTGTTCAAAGGAGATTGTGAGAAATCTTATGCAGGTTTTGGAGCTTGGACATTGTAACAAGGCAATCTGATTGCTTGGCAACATTAATAAAGTGGTCCTACTTGAGAAGCAAACCTAGAGACATAGTCCTGATTGGACGAACTCTGTTATCAACCTGTGTGTGATCCTTATGTCTCCTGTATTATTATTCTCCTCTCCTCTATCTAATTTTCTCTCTAGTTTAAATTCAGTATTTGAATTTCTAATTACTTATTTTAGTAATTAGTTAATTTAATTAATTAGTGTAAAAGTGTACCTCCTTTTTAATTTCAATAGTTACACAACATAGTCACGCAATTCTATCTAGATCGGGAAAATTTTACAATTAGGAGTTAAGTGCAATAATTTGTAAATTTGTAATTATAGATCATGGATGCTCCATCCATTCTATAACCTCCTAAGAGAAACAAGCAATGGGGCAAGGCAATAAATCCCGAAGCACTGGCCTCAAAAAATAATATGCAAATCGATAATAATCTCATGTTCTTGAAAGCATAGGGGTCCATATAAAAATTGGCTAGAAATGGCCCCTCTCATCTATCCTAGACACTGGTACATTCCTCCCTAGGCACTCAAAATTTTGATGTAATAACAAATGAACTAGGACAGAAGAATACCTAAATTTAGTTTCAACATTTTAGTTCTTCAATTGTAGCTTCATATTCCTAGCTATTACCTTAGCAAAATCATAATTCCTCTGGACCCTTTCTCTTTTGAGTGCAAGGCCTAGGGAAAACTAGAAAAGGTTAACCTCTTCATCATCATCTAGCCCAAAAACACAAGCCAACATTGAGAATATAGACTGTGTATCCTTCTTAAATTTCTTATGCAAAAGAGGCTAGGGGATTTGTCCTCTTTGCGGCCTTTTCTTTGTCTCATCCTCATAGAAACTTGTTTTCCTGAACATATCTTCTCCTAGGGAGTCCATTTTCTCTTCGTTGAAAAGCTCGGTAGCCTAGCTTGTAGGGATACACAACATATCCCGTATAGCTTTGACATAAATGGTAATCTTGACCCCATGGCCCTCAATGGCATGTATATTTTTGTTAAACCTCTTTGCACACATATCGACCAACTCTGGACATGGATGCACAAAAGGTAGCACAAACTATGGAAAACCACTATTCTAGAGCCGAAATGCAAAACCCTCTAATGGCTCATGGTCCAACATCCTCTAAAATGCACCTTCCCTAAGATTTTTAGGGTTGCTGGATAACTAAGGGTCAAAAACATTGTCAATGATGTTTTGAATTGCCTCTCTTTGGATGCACTTATCAGGTTGAACTTTTCTACAACATTCAAATAGTTGTTCTTTTGGTATTGGGGCATTGGGGAATGAGTAGTTCCAAAATACATTAGTGTATTAAAGTCTCCTACTTGGAACTTCAACCTACCTATCGGAGGTAGATGCTTCTGCCATGGTTGTACAAGAAAGTTGCAGAGAGCTTCTTTGGTAATAAAAACCACTTGCCTTTTTCTTCTTTAGAAAAAAACTACTTTTGAGTGCAATTAGTTCTATAACTTGTGTATGCAGTTAAGAATACACCACCATCGCTGGCCCATTAAATGCTTCCATTGGGGTGATATGTGTGCATATGAGATTTGTATCCCTTGGGAATGCGGAGACAACTGCGAGAATAAAATTAGTACATTCTCCCTACCGCCTCTTTTACAACTAAATTTATTGCATCGAAAAGTGTGATTTTCATCATATGGAATGTGCTGAGGTGACACAAGGTACTATTGAAAAGACATTCCCAGTAATTTTTCATAGTTTGTGTGTGTTAATCCATGTCTTTTCCCATTAGTGAACTGGTTGGAACTGATGATGGCGAAGGACACATTTCAGCCATTAGCATATGAGAGCATTTAATCCTAACATTCAAATTTATTTCTCAAGGAATTCCATCAAATCCTTTGTATGATTTATCCACCTTGCTCCATTCTGTCTTAAAACTCCCCATTGTCATCTAGAGAAAAAAAGACATCCTGTTGGTTGAGTTTTCCCATCAGCCTTTTCTATATATAACTATGCCACCTTTTGCAACATTCATTCAAACATATAGTCCCCTAAGTTAGTTGGCCTTCCACTTATTCTCTTTCCACCATAATTCACTACTTCATTAGAATGTATGTTGGTCTAGGCGCCCCTATTCGGCTCCTTCCATGGAGACCACCAAAATGCTTCGCAGGAGAGGTCACTAATTATTGAATCAAGCGTTTGGTGAAGAATTGCGACCCCCTCATCATGGTAGCATTCAAGTGGGTAGTCGGCGCGAACTATATTATCGATGAGAAACAACTTTGAAGCAATTGTAAAGTGCTTTCTCGATTCATGGCCTCACTGTTGGACCTGAATTTGGCCAAGCCCATGATAATTGAGTAGTGCTAGAAGATGTTTGACACTTCTATGATGGAAGGGATTGGCGAGATAGTGCGAGTGGCCATCCTTGGTGTTGGTATCCCAAGTGTTATGGACCTTTGCAGGCGTGGAATTTGGAGTAGATGTACCCTGGTTGCCATTCCTTACTGATTTTTGTACCATGGACATTGAGACACAGTGCTATTCTTCTCAGCCAGTGGGCACTTTTCTCCTATAAGAGTATGACATGAAGTGGGTTTTGAGGATCACATGGAGAAAAAAATTTGGCTTCCTAGTGAAAATTCACAGTGAGTAAACCCTAGGCCTGTACTGCATGGGCCTTGCATGTGTCATGTGTTTTTCCCTTGCTTACAACTTGTCAAATGGAAAGAAGAAGAAGAAGAAGAAAAAAAGAAGGAGAAGAGGAACTCGATAACGAGCCCCTTTTGTTTCATCGTCAATGGTTGGAGGCTAAAATTTACTATTTTTCTACTCATTTCCTCTCTTTTGCTTCTTTTTACTCACCATTTCTTTTGGGTTCTACTCGAGAGAGCCTCATGTTCAATTCTAAGTCTTGGGTCATGCATTATATTATAAATTTTGTTAATAAACATAATATAATATAGCCTTTATCTCCTCTATGTTATTCTTGGGCTGTTATCTTCAAAATTTTGAAATAATTACAATTTTTTTACATATGGTACATAATTGCTAGAAATTTTAAAATAATTGTACATTTTAATGGAAAATCCTTAGATAAATACCATTCACTAGTATATCTAAAGCGTTGTTCTCCATTTCTTCAAGTTCGTACACATTTTTTCCTTTGCATGTGCTTTCTTTGAAAGGTTCTCTCCACAACACTTTAAATTTTGTATGTTTCCCTAGTTTTGTAGCATGTTTGTCATACCTTAGCACTAAGGTCCCTTCTTTGAATTATGGGTTAGAAGTCTTTTTGCCAAAACACTGCTTGATTATTTGTTGGCGATTGATTGTGGCTCCACGAGCCTTTTCTATATCTTCTTCCAGTCTTGGAGTTTCTGCCAATTTTCCATACATCAAATCATATAGGGAAGCCTTCAAAACCTACTTGGAGGTCATTTGGTCCACCAATAAGGTAGCTTGTTCGTGATTGTGCCAATCTATTTTTTGTTCTAACCCAATACGTTTGATTAACTTAGTTAGATTCTTGTTGGTTGATTTTGTTAACCTACTTCCTTGTAAGTAATAATTTGATGAAGCTTTCAAAAAAATCCAGTATCTGGTAGCAAAATTTGACCATCATGATTCCACTAGACCTCGGGCATTGTCAGGTAGAATAGTCTTGAGTAGGCCAAGCCTGGCTTCTAGCTCCTCAAGAAACTTGATAATTTTTCCTCCTGTGATGTATTCCCACACACTAGCTCCCTTTTGCTTCATGCTCCTTGAAGGGAATGCAATAGGATACTCTCCATTCTCTTCTTCATACTTCTAAGTGAGCACAAAAACTATACCATGTTGGCCATTATACATACAGAGTAGAAAACCTTTGGAAAACTTTGTGATAATCAATGTTGGGGCTTTGGAGAGGGCCATCTTTAGCCACTTGAAAAAGGCAATTCCCTTGGAAGTTTGCTAGAAAGATAGGTTCTCTCTAAACATCAAGGTGATCAAGAGTGCAATGCTTGTGAAATCTGATATGAATTTATGGAGAAAATTAATCTTCCCTAGAAAAGATCACAACCCCTTTATCATTTGTATCTTTTTGAGATTTATTACTATTCCCTTTTGTGGTATTGTGAAGCCATGATGCTTTCTTTGGGGCACTCTAAGGAAATAATTTTTTGGATTAAGAATAATCCCAAATTGTTGGTGTTTTAAAAAAACCCTTTTTAGATGATCAAAATGATCATCTTTAACTGCAAGATCACTCATATATATATAAATAATCTGGTTGACCCATCTTTCTAAAGTAATGCTCATTTCCCTTTGAAGAGTTGCATCAACATTGGAGAGTTTGAACAGTTTTTTTGAATATGCAAACATTCCCCACTTAGTGGTAAAACCCTTGGTCTAGTTAGAGTCTCTAAGAACTATTTCATTAGTGGTGAAGTGTAATAGTCTTTTAGCGAAGTCCTTCTTAAGTCCTGAAAATCCACACAAAGTTAGATATCACCATTCCTTTTCCAAACTGGGATCAGATTTAATACTTAGGTGGAAAAATTGATAACGCATATGACCTTTGATTTGTGCCACTTGATGACCTCTTTTACTATCAAAGCTTCAGTCTTTGAGTTGGCTAACCTTTGTCTCAGTTGGATGGACTTGGGTCCTTTAGCCAGGCCAATTGTATGTTGAACTATACTCGGGTTGTAACCTCTGAGATCATACCTTAAGAATAGATCCTTTAGCTTTCTTTTGTCCTCATGAGAGACTTCCCTACCAACTATCAATATTTTTTTACTTCCAATGTTAAGCTCTTCATAATCCCTTGAAACTAAGGAAAATATATACTTTCCATTCCTTACATCTTTAAGAAGATCCATTCCTAGTGGTGGATAGTTCCTAACTTTTGTACGAAGGAAACAATTTGAATATCATTGCCAAAAAATTTCCAATTTTGACCTTCGTTAGGAATTGAAGGTCAGGAAATGATCTACACCACATCCTACTTTGTCGAGTCATAAACTGATTCCAACTGTGCTCTGATAGGAAACATCTGATTAACAATGATATTTTGTGGTCAAGGAGTCACTTGTATAACAAAAGCTTCAAAACTCTCAATGAAATCTCATACCTTATGCATGTAAGATCTTAGCCTTGTATTGATTGCAGTTACTCACCCACAAATCTAGCTTACTACTAATTTTCAATTTATGAAAGCTTGTATCTTACTTGTGCCCATCAGCTCTACTAGAATCAAACCATGAACCAAAGCTTCATATTTGATATCATTGCTGGAGCATGGAAACTAAAAAAGGTAGGTCCTGGGGGTTTCTGATCCTGTTGGAGACACTAATCGAACACCCACTCTAGCACCAACCTTGAATTTGGCACCATCAAAATATAAGGCCCACAAACAATTTTCAGATGGGTCGTCGGACTTCTGCCAATCCTTCATTAGTTTCAGAAAGACTTGATCCCCATAAAAAAATACATAGGTGCTTAGCCCTATAGCATGGAAGTTTCCAAATGGATCACAATCAATGAACTAGTTGAGCAACACTTCTTCTTCAAAAATCCACTCGCTTGTGTCTTCCTCTTCTCTAGGAATTTCTACAGAATATCTCTCTTGTTGAAAGATAGAGGCATGGGCAGCCCCAAAGTATAGATTTGCGTCATCCACAATGTGTTCAGGATGCAAATATTTAGACAGGATCTTCATCTTTTCCCAATGTATGGTTCTGAATATTAGGTGGGACTAGTCAAGTGCTAGATATCTACCAAGTTTGGTAGTAAAAATCCTAGTAGACACATTCCAAAGACCGGTGGCATGTCTATTACTACCACTTCCTACGTGATTGTTTGGCTTGGGCAGGAGAAAAGGGTAAGGGAAAAATCCTTTATTTGACCAACAGTCAAGACCTTCTTCCTATCCAGTTGCATAATTCCTTTTTCAACGGACTCATACCTAAGCTTTAAAGCATCCACCACTTGTTTTTGCATAATGGTTGTGCTAGCCCCTGAATCAATCATATTATTATGCAACAATTTGTCTCCTACTAAAAGTGTTAAAAAGAAAGGTGTGGGATTTTTTCTACTTACCTCTTTCTCTTTTGTATTTCCTACATCATTTGCATAAGATGTTGCTTCCAAAACTTGAGGAGGAAGCATGGGTCTATCATCTTCACTTTGATTGCATGGCTGAGTTACATTTTCTTGTGGGCCTTGTTCTTCCACCTTTAATGCTTCTTGAAGCAACATTTTTTGTTTGGGAATTGATATGATATCCCAAAATGATACATTGGTAGACACCTTCTTCAATTGCTCCACCACGTTAAGTATACCAACCGTTTGGGCCTTGGGCTTAAATGGTGGTATTTCTCTCATTTTTGAAAGAAATTTTTTTGATGTGATTGGGCCTGGTGTTTTGTTTGTCTCTTTCTCTGCCAATGATATGCTATGTGGCTATGGAAAGGGTCAAACGATGGGTGACAAAGCCTACTTCTCTAGGGGGGATAGTTGATGTGGCTATGGACGTGGCAGAGCTTGTTGCACATACTCTCCTATAATACTTCTCTTTGATATTTTGTTGTAGTTTGACTACACTTGTGGAAATCTAGTCATCGAAGTTTCGTTTACAAACACAACCTCATCCTCTTCTAACCATGAGAAAAGAGATTGGTCAAGCACAATATCTAACTCTTGCTCTAGGGACACCCCTTGCATTTGTGATAAAAAATGAGCATTCTCTATTTTGCATGATCCATACTCATCCGCATCCAGGAGCATGCCCTTACTTCTTTTTTCTACCACCTTTTGCTACATATTTCTCATTGGGAAATTTTAGGGCATATGGCTATCGCTGCATGGGAAGCACCAAAAATTATTGTCTTTTTACAATTTTTTTCTAGCCTAGGACTAGCTCTTTATTTGGGCTATCCTTGAATGTTTGTAATGGCGTGGTAGTCAGAACTATTTGATTTGCAACTAACGATGTCTGTTGACCTCCTCCTCTCTAGGATCCTTGATATGAATTTTGTTGATAAGATGGATTTGGAGGCGTTGCTTGTTGTCATTTGAGAATGACCAATTCGTTAGAAAAAGTCTACATGAGATCCTTCATATCGACGATATCCACCCCAATCGAAGAAAAAACCAACGTGCTTGCTTGAGTGGTAGAATGCACATTCATAGACTACGGGGTGAACAACTTTACTTGTGTTACAAGGGTGCTTAGAATGGCTTCTTCTTGATGGCCATTAGATATTTCTATAAAAAATGGCATCAATAGCCAAGGTGGAAGCTTTCCGACATCAATTAGATTATTCTCTACGTGTACTGCCACCTCGTATGGATTAGGCAGGATATCCCCTCCCATGTAGGTTATCATGATTGTGATATTTAGGTTAAAGGCCTTTAGATAGAATATGAATGCCATGGCGGTTTGGGGTCGAGCAGATCCTTTGTCAATTCTTATGGAACATGGTTTTGAAGTCACTCATGGCTTCATACAGAGCCCTCTTGATGGTAAGTAGTTGTTGTAGCAACGAGGATTGGTCTCCTTTTTTTGAGAAGCGTTTGAACAGGTGTTGTCTGAGCTAGTCCCAAGAGATGATAAAACATGAGGCCAAAGATCGATACCAATTTTGAGCTTTCCCCTTAAAAGAGGTAGCTAGTAGCCTCAATGCAATGTTTTCCTTTGATATGTTATGTACCCTACATACCTCTGCTATATCTTGAAGGTGTTCGAAAGGGGTTTTGAAATATTCTCTAGAGAATCTTGGAATAGCCTTGAGGGCATTAGCACGTATAGCAAGCCATACATTTGGTGAGGTGGGTGGCTATAGCAGACTACCACTATCCCATGTTATGAAATTTCTAGAAGAAGGGGGAGATACGTGAGCTGTAAAGAGAAGATTCTTATGAATTGGATATATAGGTAATCTTATTTGGAAGTTTAAGCCTCCGGGTGGAGTAGATAAAGCTCTAGATACTAGGATCTGACTTCTTGCTCTATTACTCCTTATAGGTAATACAAAACTTATAAGTCTTCTCCTTCTAGGGATTGAGGCAGGTAACTGAGAGTACTGGAAGTGACCTCTCAAGGATGCTCATGTTTGGACTCTAGGCATGAAACTTCTAGTTTCCTTCATTAGAGTGATTCAAGAAATATTTTTGACTTCTACTTAGGCTTTTGGAAAACTTTTGTCCCATTGGGAATGCCAAAGAAATAACTGTTGAAATTATCAAAGCTTGTGCCTCTCCGATAGTCTTATGGTAAATTTAGTGAGTGGGGGACAAATTGTGTCTCACTGAATACCTCCAGGCTTTTTATAGAAATCTATCTTTTCTTTAAACATAAAACATAAAAGGTGATGTTCCAAAGCTTTTACAACATTTCAAACCCAAATCATTCCTATGATTGATATAAATAGACATAGAATGCCACAACCCCTCATTTTTGGAAAGAGAATGAGCAACAAAGGCTAACTTCAAGCACAGTGTAGACTTTCAAATCCTTTTGCAAGTTGTGTTCATCAAGGTCTAATCAAACATAAAGATTTCTTATGGGTAATAGAATAATATTTCAGAAATCACATGAACTCTTCCTCCTAATATAGCATAGCACAATAAATTAATAAATTTCAGAAAAATAGAGAAGTCCAATGATAGTCCAGTTTTCTTAAGCCACTACTCTACCATATGAGTATAAAGCATAGAAATTTGCTACTTAAACTACCCAGCTATAGCTTGCGAGATGCAACGTTTCATTCAAAATGATAATATAAAGAAAGAAAACATGACAAAGGCCATACATGCATAGTCTCAACAATTTCTCCTCAATATTTCATGCTTTTAAATATCAAATGTACTTTGAAATAGAGGTCGGATGCCAATATAATAATAGTTTAAACCTTAATAGATATAACATGCCAAAGTAAAGTAGTTTTGCAACTTGATTCTGAAAATAATTCTAAAACCCTAAGAAAACTAAAGAAACTTTTTCTTAACAAAGAAAATATAACTTGGAAAAATCCTTTTTTCTTTTGTGTTGTCACCCTCCTTAAATAGCTAGAACAAAAGATACACGCTACCTTAGCTTAGAAGTAATTTCCACCAGGTGTTGATTGTTAATAGTACATGATTCGATCATAGATCTTTGGTTAGGTTGTAACGATCTTTACACATCAATTCTTAGCTACTGCATTAATATCCTTTAGATATTTTAGCAAAGATGGAGGATCATAAACGATCAAGTCCTAAAAACAACAGCCTAGAAAAAGGCCCAGTTGACTAATCACATCACTCCTAGGCACCGTCTCAAAACTTCCATCCCAAAAACTCAGAAAAGGAAAAGAAAAGGCTAGCCAACTTTGACAAACTCCTCAACCAGATTATTTTGTAGGAGGTGAAAATAGCCCGCAGTGAAGAGATGAGGTCTCAATGAGGCAAAAACTCTCGAGCTTATGAATATAGCTCCCAAGAAAATTTCTAACAAGTCAACACATGTCCCAAACTCTCTCCCAAAAGGAAGACAATAGATGTAAGTTGTGCAGCCACCACATGGCACATTGCACATCTTTCCGATGATTCTATTTGATCACAGGTGCACTCAAAGCTGAAGACATTTATGCAAGACAAAAAATGGAAATGACTAAGGAAGAAAAAGTACCTCACAATAGTTAACCCAAATAATATGGTATCATTTGCAAATAAAGAGTGGGTAACTATTATTTTGTACAAGGTATTTTCACACCCTTCTAGAAGCCCTCCATTTGAGCCTTTAGAATTTACCAACCTACTTATAGCCTCTTCCAAGATGATGAAAAGGAAAGGATATAGAGGGTCTCCTTGTCTTACTCCTTGAGATGAACTGAAAAAACTAGCTGGCGAACCATTAACAAGAAATGAAAATTTTTCCCTTGACACACACGAATATATCCATTTGCACCACTTTGGATCAAAACCAATTTTTTTTAATATTTCCATAAGAAAAGCACATTCTACTCTATCATATTCCTTCATCATATCAAGCTTAATGATTAAGGCAAGAAGAGAGTGTGTAGAAATTGAATGAAGAACCTCATGAGCTACTAAGGCACCTTCAATAACTATTGAATTTGACACTATTTTCTGACAGACGTTCGTTGGTCATTCGACAAATCTTTGTTGGAAAAGTTACGAAATGATGGAAAAAAATTCATCACTATTTTTTCATCGCAAGCCCAACAACGAATTAAATGTCAAAATAACGGCACAGATTCGTCGGTCGTCGGCATCATAAAATGACTAGGATGTTCGTCGGAATATCGATGAAAACTTCGTGTATTCACTGACGAATTACAAGCAAAATGCAATTGCAATGGCTCTTTTGAAGCATTGAAAGAACACCAGAAGTTCATCGCCATTTCAACAAAATGGGAAAGTATTTACGACGAATCCTTTGTCGCAGCTAAGCAACTTTGTTGGACCTTTTATGTGATTTGTCGGTGGTGTTTGTCGAAATTGCGACAGAATGGGCAAGGAGTTACAATGAAGCCTTCGTCATAGCTAAGCAACTTCGTCGGACCTTTTTTGTTATTTTTCAGTGGACTTCATTGAAATTGTGATGAAATGGACAAGGAGTTATGATGAAGCCTTCATCACAACTATAGCAACTTTGTCAAACCTTTTCGGTGATTCGTCAGTTGTGTTCATCAAAATTTCGACGAAACAATGCATTTTAAAAAAAAAAAAGATATTCGTTGAAATGTACCATCGGTGAGAGATCAATCAAGTCACGTCCCTTCATATTCAAATCTTGGGAAATTATTTTATTTGGTCATTTTCCATGTTTATTAGACACCCGCTGAGACATCATGTATTTTCGCCGATGCCTTGAGTCTCTTCAACAATCAATATTACATATCGCTTTGGTGTCACATAGCCTTATCGATGTTCTGAGTTTCACCGATAGCCAATAGATCCTATGTCGCTATGGTGTCATGCAGTCATATCAACATTCTGAGTCTCCCCGAGAATTATTCCTTCGATCTTAAGTGTATCGCTACGATTCTCACCAATGATAACTTATCACTATGACTTTGGGGGTCATTGGGACTTTCCTTCGATTACTTGTATCTTGTCGAGAACCTTCCTTCAACAATTTTGATCGCTGAAACAAAATGTTTCTCCTACTGATAAAGCTATATTCGGTTTGACTTCCATATCTCTGTCTGATGATGCCAATCTCGCCGATGAATCTTGTTATTGAAAAGACAATAAATATCACCAAGTCCTATTATCGATATAATTCCACTACAGCGATATGATGGGTCAGCAAGACTTCCTCGAACTCACCCTGATGGTACTATACTATTGACAAAACCCACTTTTTTGGGAAACTTATTAAGAATATTGTAGATTCCTTTTTGATGCTCCAGAATTGCACCACAATCGGTAAGACACAAATAAGCCCATTATGACTTACACAAATGACTTAGGTCTCGCCGACAATCATTTTGTGCTTCATCAACCTATAACACACATGTGCTCATTATGACTTATATCAATGAAAATTTTCTTGTCGATAGGATCCTTTGGTCGTTGAGACAATGAACTGCGTCCTACCGATATGTGTCTTTAGATGAAATCATATCAGTATGACATTCTCGAATTCTTTCTGATAGATTGCAAAAAATATACGTTAATATAAAACGCTTTATGGATCGGGGAGACCCTCACCATCTATTGCCGATATGAATTATACATTGAAATACTCAGAGTTAGATGAATTCTATGGGATCACATGACATAATATAGGAAAAAATGTTATGAAGAGAGGATTTTTGTGATTATGGTATGGGAATTTTTGGGAACTAATGAGTATGTGCAGCCATGAAATTTTCAAAATTTTACAGTTCTAATAGTGGCTCCGTTTGGGGATGAATGATTGTGAGATCATTGTAAGGATCTAAATTTCCAGGTGAGTAGACCAAACTCAAGGTGATGGACCAGTGAGCAAGATGGAATGAATGGAAATGGAGATGAACATGACCCTATACTACTATACATAGAAAGATTTATTTTAAAGGAAGGAATATCAGGATTGTCCATGTACTGGCAATTCTTGTTCCTTTTATTTCCTAAATTACTATGCATGGAATAGAATTTTTTGAGAGGATTGTCAAGAGTCATCCATGCACTAGCAACCCTTAATCCTCTGTATTCCTTTGGCAACAAAATCAGATTTCATTTCAATAAATGATGGCTCAAGGCCACCCAAAAGAAAGGCCCATACTTTCCTCTGTCAAACACCCAATTTTTCTTTGAATTCATTAGATTCTTCTTGAAGACATTCATGCAATCTTCCCTATCATTGTTATTGAAACTCTTGCATTCCTGCAAATGGCACGAATTTTCATGGTTAAGTTGAAGCCTCCCATCAACAACAAGATCCAAATATCCGTGTATCTATCTCAATCAAGCCTCTAAACCCTTTAGAGTTGTCAATTTTTCCACTAACCTGTTATGCACAAAGGTCAAATTTTAGAGTTATGTCACCACTAAAAACAAAAGAAATAGAGCTTTGAAACCAAATCCACACACAACACAATGTGGTATTCATAAAAAGCCATAAAAACAAACTAAACTCAGAACATTGGAATGGAAAAAATTTCAAATTATGATGCAGAGCATGGATTCAGGGTATAAAGAATCATTTTTCTGCCACCATAGTGAAAAGTTAGCACTTTCTTTCATCTTTTCATATTGGTTTGATGCTTCAAATGATGCATTTCTTATATTGAAAAATGCATTACCTTATTGAGCTTCTCTTTGTTTCGAGAATAGTTTAATATTCTCTACTTAACAGGGCCAACCACGTGACGGTGGAAGCTCATTTGGCCCCTCCCCCCCTCACATCACTCTCAATTCCCCATACCCAATCATATAACATTAATAATTCATTCATCTATTAATAAAATATAAAATTCATTCATTCATTAACATATAACATTCATTAATTAACATATTCACATTCATTCATTAACATATAATATTCATTCTTTCAATTTTTACATATTATCAAAAATATGGTTGTCATGATATGATTACAATCACCTTTTTTTGGTTTCTTTTTTAAAGCTACAAAAATCTGAAGTGGAGTATCATTGTATAAATCAATATCTGTCCCCGCTTTAGTTTTTTTTCCCTCTACTTGGGATCTTAATGTATGCCTAGTCATTTGCTCATGATGTGGATGTCGCTTGCAAGGGGGGGTCTGCTGTAATAAGAAAGAAATGTTAAACTGATATGTTTTATTATTATTGTTACAATTATTTCATTAATTAAAAGAACATTAGAGTGGTTCTCTTTACCTGATGGGTCCACATCATGTTCCTAAACTTTTGTTATAGACTCATGCTCAACATGTAACACCCTCTAAATCCTGATCTGCAGTTGAAACATGAAAGGTTACATTAATTAATACACCAATTGAAATTAAATATGTTTAAGAGAACATGAGAGTGGTCCTCTTTACCTGATGGGGCCACATCATGTTCTTGATCTTCTAGCTCGATCATGCTCAACACATTGATCACGCTTCTACATGCTCTAAAGTTGAAACACAAAAGGTTACATTAATTAATACACCAAATGCAATTAAATATGTTTAAAATAACTTTGTGGTCCTCTTTACCTGATGGGGCCACATCATGTTCTTGATCTTCTCTAGCCTAATCATGCTCAACATGTTGATCACTCTCTACATGCTCTAAAGTACCGGATGCACACCATGACCTTCATCTGGGTTGTGCTCCACCCTCACACCAGCTACATTCCAATGTCATGTGCAGTATTATCATTGCTTGAATGTTTAAAACAAATAGGCATGTAATTACTTTATGGTGGAGATTAATATTGAATAGATTGCACAAGTATTCAATTTTAAATAAACTTTATTGAGTTTATTTACCTGTGTGTCGAATGTAGTGGAAGGTTGTGTTTCCCAGTCAAGACTCTTAGGTGTTCAACCATGGCTCCATAGCCTTGCTGGAAGGAAATATTTAGGTCATCTTCTGTGGGAACTCTGTTGAATTCAGAGCCTACATGTTTGCATAAGATCATGAATTTTGCTTCTATGGTGTGATAAAACCAAAATTGTTTTCAATTTATTATTTGGATACTATATTTCATTTATTGATACTTACAATTCATGTGGCTAATTTCATATAACCACCAGAGCCAAGTTTGTGTTGCTTGTGTTTTTCTAGTCTTGCCTTTGTTGCCTTTGATGTGTCGAGCAGCCTATGAAAAGTTTGAAATACGTGAGATTATGTAAAAAAAAAGAGTAATCAATATATAATTACATTGTTGATAGTATCACATACCTTCCTTGGCCTGGTGGTGTCTTTCCTTTTTTCTTTTCAACCTTCTCCTTTCCATTTGACACCAGGTCCTTCCATTCCCTCTCTGGAATTATGGGGGGATGCTTGTACTTTTTGTTCTTCTCTAAATGTGACCTATATTGGTCCCTCGCATACTTTAGATAGGTACCAGCTTTCTTAAGGACCTTGGTTCAGTTGAATGTTTTATCACCAAACAATACAACTAAATGGTTAATGAAATCATCTTTTAAATCTTGATTTTGGGCATTCCATTATGTATGTATGGTGGGTCTGAAGAGCTCCAATGTAATATCACTTAGATGTTTATAAAAAAAACATCATTTCCTACAAAATGATCATGGGATCAATAGTCTAAAAAGAGTGATCAATAAGTAAATTTCAATTAGATTATATATAATAATAATTAAAACATTTTAAAGTACCTAGGACCTTCTCTATCTTTATGGGAACAGAATCCTCGGTCACCAAAAATGTGACTAGAAATGTTTCCATACTGGTAATACAGGAAGATCCAAGAAATGCTGCTAAAAAATCACCAATACTAGTGTCCTCTACATCCCCACGTACATGGTCATGACGCATGTTGTGGCATGTGTTCATTGCCAGAGGGTGCATTAACAGATGCCTGCATGGTATGTGTTGCCAACATTTCAGACGACAATATAGGCATGGATGATGGGGTCAGATGATGTGATGTATGCGCAGGAAGATCAGGATGGACACTTGTACCAACCCCTACTCTTCAGGTAGCACTTGCTATACCCTGATCATGGCCAGGAGCATCATGAGGAGGCAAATAACCTTGTAAAAACAACACATATTTTAGTTCATGACATAAAAGAGTACAAAATATAAAATCATGAATGAACTTATGTTATAATTAAAGACCTTATGATAGCTTACTTGAAATTTTTGTAATCTCTCAGACAATATTTTAACCCTCTCTTATCTCATCTGTTTGAGGCACTATGAATATCAACTTAATGATTTCTTCATTTCATTTTTTTTGGATCTTCCTTATAATATCAAGAGGGTTTGTTGAATAAGCGATTTCATCATCACAAAATATTGACTACACCTCACCATGGATGCTCTTATCTACTACTAGTGCCTTTCCCTAATTAGTCAACTACAACAAGAATATTAAAAACATTATTGAAATTAACCCAATAAACTTATGAAAAAAACATAATAATATGACATTTTGCTCATATCTAATTTGTACAATTACAATGAGGTAAACCTGTCAGGTAGAAGCACCTAAAGATACATCATGATTTGTGCTCTGGGCTAGAGCCTTCTATGTACGATCAATGTCCTGCTGTGACAAAAATTAAATATAAAAAACATTACCAAAATGAGGAAACCAATAGACTTTATGAAAAAATATAAGAATAAAATGGTATATTGGAGTCATTAATTGGAGGTTGGGTAAAATGGAACATAGTAATGCACCACCCCCATAGTAATTGTGTTTGTAACTACAATTCAAATTGCAACGACAGCAACTTTTCCTATAGTTGATTTTAATACACATGTAATACACGATTACAATACCAAATATGCAATTGGGTTGTTTATTTGTTAACCTAGGTCATGTATTATTTATAAACCCTACAATATTCCTTGATGCTTTTGGCCTTCCATCAATGTACATAGCCACTCCTTTATTTTGATCCTTATCTTTAAGCTGTATATAATTTGGCTGCATTCAATGCATACTCCACGTGATACTTCATGTATATCGAACCAGTTGCATCTAGTCTTTGTAACTGTAACAGGGTCCAACATACTCCATCAATTCAGTAACTTTGTCGTAACAGACCTTTATGTCGTCCATGCAAAATAGGCCCAAACCATGTAATGACGATGGTGTTATGTGATATATCATCTCGTTGACATAAAAATTGGTCTTTATTGGAGGAAATTCCTTGGGTACCCATTGTTTCCATAGATGTTTGTACCTCAAGGGAACCTCGACGTCGCCTATGCTCTCATCATCATAAGAACATGACCCCCTTTAGCAAGAAAAAATTCCATGCGTTTACGGAATTTTCTTCTAATCTTTTGACCTCTAGTTGATCTCCCTCTTTTAGACATACTACATGTCTCGCTTTCCTCTTCTCTTCCTGAATTTCCCTCGCTTGAGGAAGACAGATATGACAAATACCTATTTGGTAGTACCTGCACTCATAAGGATGTTGGATGAAGTTCTTCATGGTGATGTGATCCCAAGGTGACATTATGATTAATCTATCATTTCATCGCTAGAATTTCACATGTTATAAGGTAATCAAGTCATGATAGATTGCAAGTTATTGTTACTACCGTCCAAATGTGTCCATCACAAATCAAATCTACTTAACATTTTAACTCCCAAACTTTGTAACAAGTGTTAAATGTGACTATGGTCCACCAGTTACACAACCAATGCCTCAAATGTATTCTCTAATTGTAATCAAAGGAATTTTTCTCTTCATTCAAGTAAATAAACTTGAAGGGAAACACCACCAAGTGGTTTATTGGACACCTACATGACTAAAAATAGCAGAAAATTTATATTTAATTTCCATATGTCTAAGTGGTTAATGGGGAGGAAGTGTGTACTAGGCCTGGTTAAGTCATCATAAGCTTCATGCTTTGGAAATAATTTTTTTTAAGTCATCTTAAATCTTCCTATGTCTAATTACTAGGAGACTTTTGGTATGTTTTAAGGTAGGATGATTGATGAAAGAGACCAAAGAGCCTTTCTCCATAGTATCTAGGTGCACATAGCAGTGGTCTTCTCTTATACTATTGACATGATTTAAAGAATCCTATTAGAATTATTCCATTTAATCCTAAGGTTTCATAACTCCATCATTAAAAAGTATAATCAAATTCTTCTATTATGAAGAATTGGTCTATGTGCCTCTAGTAATCACTTCATAAATGTTTGTATGATAAAATGACTAATTTATCGTAGGAGAGAATCAACTTTGAGTTCTTCAAATATTATATTCCTCTATTCATATTTTTTAAGGGTTGTGTGGAGGAGGTTATCACTACCAAGAAGGGAGGAGACCTTTCCTTATATTCTTTTATAATTTTCATTATTCTTATTTATTTTACACTTACATTTACAAATACACATACATATGCATTTACTGTTTTCATTTATTTCTCATGTAGTTTAATAGTTTGATTGATTTCATATTATATGTGTTGAAGACTTTAGAATTTCAATTACATTAATTTATGGATATGTTGTATCTATAACACTACAAAATCATATGCTCTTTTCATTTACACTTGCATTTAGAAATACACATTTATATACATAGATATAGATTTCTTTAATGATATGTTGCATTTATTGTTCTAGGAGAGAATCCTGTAATTTCATTTACATTTGCATTTAAAAGTACATCTACATACATACATACATACATACATACATACATACATACAAACATACATGCATTTAGTAATGAGGTGATCAATTTTGATTAGCTAATTGATGAAGAGTACTAGAAATGGGTAAACGTATATTTAACTGAGGACGAGTGAAAAGGAGTAGGCTGCTAATGGTTGAAAAATCAGCTGTTGCAGTTACAACAGATTCCAATTTTGTTTTTTTGTGATAGTCTAGGCGTGGAATTCTTGAAGTTTTTTATTGCTGCATCAACCATATTCAACGGGAACGATGAACAAGAAGATTCTATGGGGAGATTGTTGTTGTAACAAATTTTTGGAATATCACAAGGGGGTCCAATTGGATGGTGACATGTGTGCTTTCTGGCCTAATGCTTGTTTGCTCCTTTTTCTATAAGAAGGATTTCAAGGCCAGAAGTACTGGTTAGCAAGTTAGATATTTTTGGTCAAGTTTAGATGAATTTGCAGAGCAGATTGCAAAGTCTGATGGTTTTAGGGAAAATTCAATTTAGGTTTTGAGTCATTCTGTAGTAGGTTTTGAATTCATGGGGATTTGATGTTTTATGATAGTGCTGGTTATGGGATGGGACATTTCATGTCTCTAGTATTACAGACAGGATGAAGGCATGATCAAGGTTGTTTGTTCATCTCCTTTGGCTATGAGTGTATGATTCTTGTTTTAGGTTTTGAGTCAGGGGAATTAATTAAAATGCTTGAATGGGATTGTAGGTGGATATTTTTGTATAAGGATTTGATAAGTAGTATTGGTTTAGAATACATATTGATGAGATTGTAAAGCAATGTTATCAAGGATCTTATATGTTATGTGTTAAATCTGTCATAAACCCTTAGATGCTTATAAATTTGACTCCTCCAATGGATATATGGTACTGATCTAAGTTGTACTTATTCATATGGTTTAGTATTTTGTTGCTTTACCTAGGAAGGCTTGCCATAAATTACAAATCAATGACTATCTTATATTGTAGTGTTGTTTGTAGTCATGCTCAAATGGTTGATATTATTGATAAACAACCAATTCTATTTGGTATTATCCTATTATGTTGAGATATTAGTAAAGAAGTTATCACATTTGTTGTTAATGTTGTTTATGATGATAGTGCAGAGGTTGTAAATGCATTGAGGGATCACCCTCCTGAGTCTTACAGAGCCCAAAGTGTAGGAGGTCTTTAAAATCCTCGTCAGTTGGTCTAGGTCCTTCAAGCTACCCTTTATTGGAATTGGAAATTCCATAGGTAGATTATAAGATCAACCTGCTTACCGTAAAAAAAACCAACACCTTGCATATGTTTGTGGTGGAGGTATTAAAGAAGAATTGTATGCCTCTATTTCCATTCATTAGATCTACCTTAGCCCTAGCATATACTTACGTTAAGTCTACATTTATACTTGGACTCATCTGCATTAGAGGCTATGTGTGATATGAAATCCCTAGACCTCAACCAAGGATGTGGGTAGATTATGGAGTTTTCCAAGACCTTAGGTTGGTGGATAAAAATTTGAAAGACTAAGCTATTTTTTTTTTTGTCTTATCTTATACCATTTTACGAGAATGGGGGTTCCAATGTACAAGAAGATCTTTGGAAACTAGGCATGAAAATTGAAGGTTAAAGAGAATAGGGGTGCCAGAGCTTATAGTACTCTCATTGCCCCTTGAGTGATTTCACAGGTGCCCTCAGCTATCATCTCAGCCTTTATTATTGACCTTGATACCGCTCCTCAAACTCTTCACCGGTATGATATTTGACCTTGTTTTTCCACTCATGGCAGCTAGAGCTCTTCGTTGGGTGTTGGGTATTGACCTTGTTTTTAACTCCAAACTCTTCCTCGGCCCTGTTATTGACCTTGTTTTCACTCCTCCAGACTCTTCCTCGACGTTGATATTGACCTTGTTTTCACTCCTCCAAACTCTTTGTTGGCACTGGTATTGACCTTTTTTTAACTCCAAACTCTT
>VDFB02189765.1:30582-47924 GCA_007258455.2 Sequoia sempervirens
AGCAACACCTTTTCCAATAGCTTCAATAAATGCACACATCAACTTCACTATTCCTTCCAACAAGAAACTTGATCACCCAACTCAACTCACACAACCAAATAGGTTTGAAGGACTTGGGGATGCTGTGTACACTCTCAAAATGTCAAAAAAAGACCAAATAACCTGACTTTACACTCAAAAACTCCCATTCTCTCATCATTCTTACACAAGCCCATGCAACCTTGCAACATTGCCAAATAGGACAGTCAAAATAAAAACTTATTAAAGGCATTAACCAAACAATGAAATAATGTTTTATACTTCTAACAAGATCCCCCACAAGTTCCCAAAAGAACAGGATCAAACACCCAAAACAAATGTATCAAAAGATTGATTTACAAGCCATAAACAAGGCTTAACTAGGCATGTACAAGGAAGCTTTCAAATTGTCAAGGCACACCCCAACACCCCTAATGCCTTTAAAAGACTCCAAAAGGTTCTAAAAGACCCTTTTCACATGTTTTATTCATTCTATTTCTTTAAAATACTCAGAAATCAAAAGAAAAGCTTACAGATGATCATTTTCTTGACTGTTTCAAGGTAAAACCAGACCTAGGGCATCACATAAATTTTGCAAAACTCCATTTTTCAATATGAAACAAATTGAAGAATGTAAAGGAGTTATAAATCTACCAATCCACCAGCTTTTATATTTTTCCCACGGTGGAAATGGGAATTACATCCATTTTGGTGACCAAACCCTTGTTTTGCAAGATTTCAGACCCACTTTCACTAAAATTGATGTAACTTATTCAATTCTTAATGAAAACGAGAAAAATCACCACCAAAATAAATTAGATTCTTCCCTCTTTCAAAAAATTTTAATTTGGAGTCTGTACAATTATGTACCAGACCGTACCAAGCACGGGATCAGGAAAAAACACTGTAAAAAACAGAAAAAACAAAGTTTTCTTCTTATTAAATGCTTCAAAACTTCAAAACTGCCAACAACAGCCCAACCTCGACCCAAGGGAGGCTTCTTAAACTTTTTTCCCATCATTTACAACTGCCCTCAACTGATTTTTGAAGGAGGGAACCATTAGTTAATGAAATTACATCATTAATGCTGATTTTACGCCAAATTTCCTTATGACAACTTTGCATTTTGAAGCAACTTTGCAATCCTAAAGACCTAAGACCTTAACAACCATTCAAATAACATTGAAACAGCCTTATTACATTTTCAAGACCCCAAACCTTGCACACTTACATAAAATTTCACATTTTTGCCTTCAAAGGCTACAAAAGCAACTTTTAGTGCAAGATTGCATTGTTGCATATTTTGACTCAAAACTCAAAAACTCACCCTAGATCTTGCTCAATGGTCTTGATTGACCTTATTAATGACTAAAAGACTCAAAAAGACTAATTCTAACCTCCTAACAACAAATTTTCATTAAATGATCGAAAATGGAGGATGAGGTGTAGGTGCTCTTGCACCATACACCCCCCCTAGAAAAGACTCATGCCTCATGAGTTGTGTTTGATACCACTGTCTCCAAGCTTCAAAAAAGTTCCACTGATCCACAAAGCCACTCCACTGGTTCATGTAAATTGGAACTGCAAACAGCCCTGCACTTCTAGCATTTTGGAATGCATTGATACATGCATTTTCCCTCTTCTCTGTCCTCAGACCTGCAAACAGTCTTTTATCTTTTCCCTGAGCAAGATTGAATTGTTTACTGTGTTTTTCACCTGCATACAAATAAGTATTAGTAACTCTATGATCTTTGTTGTTTCCTTTGTTACCTTCATGCTTGCAACTATCTTTTTGTCCCTGTTTTCCTTGTCTTTCACTCATTGCCTCATCAAGTTGTTTTGCCACTGTCAAATCAAACTTATGTACTGTACTTCCTGCAAAATTTGTTTGTTTCTCAGACCTGGTCTTAACTATAGGGCATTCAATGGTTCCTAATAACACATTCTCATGCAAACTCACTGTCCTCACCTTCTTTACCTCTGTATTTTCCTTTACATCTGTTATCCCTGCATTTTTAGTCTTAGAACTGATTACATGATCAGAATATTTGTTTTCCTTTATCACATTTATAGGTTCCTTCTTGCCACACATTATGACCTTTGCTTTACCTTTAGCATCTTCTACAAGAGGAGTTAACACAAAAGAATGACCATCTTGAACTATGGTGTAAGTATTTTCCCTACCATCATACAATGCCCTCTTGTCATATTGCCAAGGTCTGCCTAATAAGAGATGACAACAGTCCATTGGAAGAACATCACACACAACACTATCATGATAACCACCAATTTGAAAATCCACTATAGCCTTTTCATTCACCAACAAAGATTGATCATCAGTTAACCATGAGATTTTATAGGGACATTCATGAGGAATCTTTTTCAATCCTAACTTATTGACCATTTCACATGACACCATGTTTTCAGTTGATCCAGAATCAATGACTACTCTACATACCTTGTCCTTGCACTTACAATTTGTCTTGAAGAGACTTTTCCTTTGCAAAGGTGCTTCCTCTTTTGCTGCCTTCAAGATTGTTTTTCTCACCATCAACATTTCCCCAACCTCAGGATCTGCATTCCTACTTGGAGAACAATTACTTTCACACTCCTCTTCCTGTACCAATTGTGCTCTTCTATCAATCTTCTTGTCTCCACTAGAAGAACTACCAACCCTCTCAGGACACTTCCATGAAGGATGGCCAAATTCATTGCATGTGTAGCATCTTCCTGCAAAATCATTAGAACCTCTACCAATACCAAACCTTCCTCTACCTCTAAAACCAAAACCACCTCTAGAATCATTGTGATCTTTACCTTTGTTTGCTCCTTGATCTTCATTTGGCTGCTTTGATGTAGAAGGTATTCCTCTTCCTCTTGCACTAGGACCACCTCTTCCTCTTACTGCTTTCTCTTGTCTCCTTTTAAGCTTCTCCTCCACCCTGATTTCCATTTGATAACAATCCTCTACACTCCTAGGGTTAGCCAAAACCAATTCATCCTGTATATTAAGCCTCAAACCACCAATATACCTAGCAATTTTTTCATCTTCATTCTCATGATGACTAGACCTCAAACTTAATTTATAAAACTCCTCAGTATAGGACTTAATATCCATTTCCCTTTGCCTCAAACTTTGCAATTTTTTAAACATTTGAATTTGGTGATCTTTTGGTAAGAATTTACCTTTGAGTTTAGATATCATCTTGTCCCATGATGTGATCTTAGACTTTCCTTGTTTCCTCCTCTCAGACTGAAAGTAATTCCACCATACCAAAGCATGACCCTGCAACTTAGTCTTTGCAATCCTTACTCTTTTCTCTTCAGGAACTTCTTCACATTCAAAATGGTTATCTAATGCAGCAATCCAATCAAGTAGTTCTTCATCATTTAGACTACCACCATATTTAGAAACATCAAGTTTTACCTTAGGCTTGTCACCTTTCACTGCCTTCAACAACTTTGCCATTCTTTGGTCTTCTGGATCAAGTTCTTCTTCCATGTCTTCAAACTCCTCATCTTCCTCTTCTTCTGGCTCACTCTCTTCAGCATCTCTTCTCTTGTTTGTCTCAAGGGCTATGACTCTCTCTTCCAACTCTTTGAGTTCTCTTGCATGCCTTTCCTTCATCTCCCTCATCTCTTTAGCCATATCTTTGCTCTTTGGAGGCATCTTGTCAACCTTTTCTTTTCTTCAACCTACAAAATGCAAACCAAAACCTACTCCCTGCTCTGATACCACTATGATGCAGAGTGGCAGGGGAAGCAATACCTTTTTCCAATAGCTTCTCTAAATGCACACATCAACTTCACTATTCCTTCCAACAAGAAACTTGATCACCCAACTCAACTCACACAACCAGAAATGTTTGAAGGACTTGGGGATGCTGTGTACACTCTCAAAATGTCAAAACAAGACCAAATAACCTGACTTTACACTCAAAAACTCCCATTCTCTCATCATTCTTACACAAGCCCATGCAACCTTGCAACATTGCCAAATAGGACAGTCAAAATAAAAAATTATTAAAGGAATTAACCAAACAATGAAATCAGGTTTTAGACTTCTAACAAGATCCCCCACAAGTTCCCAAAAGCACAGGATCAAACACCCAAAACAAATGTATCAAAAGATTGATTTACAAGCCATAAACAAGGCTTAACTAGGCATGTACAAGGAAGCTTTCAACTTGTCAAGGCACACCCCAACACCCCTAATGCCTTTAAAAGACTCCAAAAAGTTCCCCAAGACCCCTTTCACATATTTCATTCATTCTATTTCTTTAAAATACTCAGAAATCAAAAGAAAAGCTTACAAATGCTCATTTTCTGGACTGTTTCAAGGTAAAACCAGACCTAGGGCATCACATAACTTTTGCAAAACTCCATTTTTCAATATGAAACAAATTTTAGAATGTAAAGGAGTCCTAAATCTACCAATCCACCAGTTTTTAGATTTTTTCCACTGTGGAAATGGGAATTACATCCATTTTGGTGACCAAACCCTTGTTTTGCAAGATTTCAGACCCACTTTCACTAAAATTGATGTAACTTATTCAATTCTTAATAAAAACGAGCAAAATCACCACCAAAAGAAAGTATATTCTTCCCTCTTTCAAACCATTTCAATTTGGAGTCCGTACAATGATGTACCAGACCATACCAAGCACATGATCAGGAAAAAATGCTGTAAAAAATAGAAAAACACAAAGTTTTCTTCTTATTAAATGCTTCAAAACTTCAAAACTGCCAACAACAGCCCAACCTCGACCAAAGGGAGGCTTCTTAAACTTGTTTCCCATCATTTACAACTGCCCTCAACTGATTTTTGAAGGAGGGAACCATTAGTTAATGAAATTACATCATTAATGCTGATTTTACGCCAAATTTCCTTATGACAACTTTGCATTTTGAAGCAACTTTGCAATCCTAAAGACCTAAGACCTTAAAAACCATTCAAATAACATTGAAACAGCCTTATTACATTTTCAAGACCCCAAACCTTGCACACTTACATAAAAATTCACATTTTTTCCTTCAAAGGCTACAAAAGCAACTTTTAGTGCAAGATTGCATTGTTGCATATTTTGACTCAAAACTCAAAAACTCACCCTAGATCTTGCTCAATGGTCTTGATTGACCTTATTAATGACTAAAAGACTCAAAAAGACTAATTCTAACCTCCTAATAACAAATTTTCATTAAATGAGCGAAAATGGAGGATGAGGTGTAGGTGCTCTTGCCATTAATTTAATAAACAAACCCTATAGGTTTGAGTTTCATTAAAATTATTTATTCCTCTTTTAACAAATTTAAATAATAAATTAAATTTATGTATAAAATTTGCACTATTCACTCACCAATAAATATTTATTTCTCACCAATCAAATTAATGGCACTGCCATTCATGGGAAAAGCTTCAGGGAAAATTTGCAGGAAGTTCTCTCAACAACCTTCCACCCACCTTCCCTCTTATCTTGCCTGGTGTTTTCATGGGGAGAAACCATTCTCCATGATCAGCTCCTTCTCATCCCATCCCTTTGGATTCTTCAGAGGAAATCACAGCCCCTCATCCCATGTTCCTGTGCATTTGTGCTGCCATGAAAGCTATAAATAAAGCTCTTGGGCTACAGGAAAAGGAGCCCAACTTATGCAATCTTACTCTGCAGGTTTTCAAAGCATTCAAGCATCCAAACCATCCAGCATTCAAGCATTCATCCAGCATCCATCAAGCAGCAATCAAGCATCCAGCATTTGCAGTCATGGCTGCCATTAGAATAGAATTTGCACATTTAAATCATATTAGAGTAGAATAGTTCATTTCTCATTCTCTAAGTGTCATTTCAATAGTTTAATTAGCGTACAAATCTGAAAGCTAAGTAGATTAGAGAAATCTTTAGAGTTAGAGAGCAATAGGATAGATTTCTGAAGCTTTCTAGTTTAAATTAGTTTGAATTCATTAAGTTTTAGATGCAATATCTTATTTAGAAGCATAGATGCATAGTTTAGATTGTTTTCCCCATTCTACCACTACAGTTAGGCCACCATGGGGCTTTTATATTTTACTAAATTTTTTTAAAATTGTGTTCCTCTGAGGTATTGGTAGAAAGTTTTAGGTATCAGCAGGCTTTGCGGTCGCGGTCATTACATTTCGCGTCAGTTCTGTTCGGTCGTGGGGTTACTATTCAGTAGCTCGGTTCTTTATTCTGCGCGCCCGGTTACTGTTCCAGCACGCCGGGTTCCTGTTCTAGCGCGCCACCTTTTTATCTTTGAAGTCATTTCTTTTATCTAGATCTGACGCGTCCGCGGCCAGTTTCTATTTCTGTCTTTTTGTTTGGTTAAAATTTACCAATCCCAGGATAGAAACAGTTAAAATTTACCAATCCTAGGATAGAAATGGTTAAAATTTACCAATCCTAGGATAGAAATGGATAAAAATTGATCAATCCTAGGATAGAAACGTCACATTTATTTTGTGGTTTAAAAATTGAACATCATGCTTATCATGGAGCAATATCTCCATATAGAGTAAATCACTTGTCTTTTGGGTTTTAAAAAAGAACAAACATCTTTGCTGTGATTGGGTGATAGGTTTATGCTCTCCCCTTAACTGGGTGCATCAGAATACCAGACTCACCATTTACTTTATGCATTTTAAAACTTTCTTAAAACCTTTAGACAGGCCTGCCATAGTGGAAAAAAGTACTCACCCTATGGGAATGACCTGAGTGGGGACAGCCAAAAGCCATGGTATTCCAACCCACTTAAAAATTTATGTGAATTTGGGGAAACCCTCTTTCAACGGAAGTGTGCAGGATAACCATCCCCAAAATCTTTGTTTTAAAGATTGGGAGGTCTCTCGAGGGAGTTTATCCATTTTCCGCTCTGAATGGAAACCCTATCTAAGAACCTAGAAATAGAAGCATGCCTGTCAGTTTCCAAACATTGTAATACTCGGCGGTGCAGGGGCGGGGAAGAATCTACCCTCAAGCACTCACCATATAATTGCCAAGGACTATTTGCTCAGGGGATCCGGTATCCACTTCCGTCACTCTGAGTACGCACCTGGAAAAGACAAAAACACGGGCACCCTCTAGGGGGTGACATGGTTGTGTGAGTCGACGCAATTCCAAGCTGTGGGCCGTTCGAGTATATAACGATGACCTTTTATCTCTAGGAGTGAGTCTATCTGAAGTGTTTTATCTTGTTATCAAACCAGTGAAAACCAAAAAGAATCATTGATTCTTGAGAACATACACTATTTGTTTAGATTCTAGGATTTTTAAAAGACAACCATTCTATTCTTGATTGCTGTGTTTTCTATCATTAAAACTCAGATAAGATCATCACAAAAGAAAATCCTTAAAATCAAAGCACTTGTGGATTTCTCATGATTCGAGATTGGGTATCCACCAAGTTTGTCAAGAAATCTCTTGCCAAACGAATCCGAAAACCAAAGAAAACACTTGCATACAAACAACTCCTAAGAAAACAACGATTTTTGTATCAAAGCAGGAAAGTTCTACTCCAACATAGGACTTTTATTCATAGGTATCACGATTTCTCTAGAGGTTATACAGACGACTACGTTGTAGCTCCCTTAGATTCACAAGCATATTTCCAAAGAAGAGCTCTTAGGCAACACCACAATCACAGTCAGAGAATTCGTCCAGAATACATCCCACAACCAGCCATCCAATATGATACCAGACCAAGTGAGTTTCATAGAATAAGATAGTTTTTTTTCTATCTTAAACACCTTAAGGTTATGTTTTAGCATGCCCGGTCTCTGTTTCAGCGCTCTCGGTCTATGTTTCAGCGCGCCTGGTCTCTGTTTCAACGCGCCTGGTCTCTGTTTCAATGCTTTGTAGCTCTGTTTCAGTGCACCCGATCTCTGTTTCAGCGCGCCTAGTCTCTGTTTTAGTGCGCCCAGTCTCTATTCCAGCGCATCCCGTCTCTGTTTTAGCGCGCCATAAAACCAGAAAAATAGAGAGTTGATAGGACATTTTGTCAGTTTGCCCATATCGATAACAAGGTTTCCATCAGTCTAGAACATTTTTTTCCACAGTCTAGAACACTTAAGTCACACAAAAGGAAAGCTTTACCCCTACACCTAGATCTTGCAGCATCTTGCATAGTGTCATTATCACCAAAATCTAAGATTTTCTGTCAAAGTTTCCCTATCAAGGATTTTATCATCCTTCCATCACGAAACTAGATAAGACTAAATCAGATTTTAAATCAACAACCTTGACACTTATCCAATCAAATCCAAGATCAAAGTCTAGAGTAAAACTTTAAACGTTTGTATGCCTATTTTCACACGAGTAGCATATCAAAAACAACAAGAACAAGAAAATGAAAGAATAGCAGCCATGGCTGAAGAAAACCCTTGGGGACGATATAGCAACACTGATCCTCTTATTAACTCACAAGAGAAAGAAATAACTGTAGAGGAAATCAAGAAAGTTCAACAAGACCCTCATTTCCATAAATTTATGGAAAAGATGCTAGAGCAAGATATGGAAAAGTATCTTCTATTATTAGCTGACAAAGGTGCTAAACTTCCTAAAGACTTTGATGTCAATCAACTCAAGGAAACAACCACACCTAACTCAACTAGTATAGAAAATCCACATCAAATAGATGCTTTGACAAAACAAATCCAATAGTTACAATTATAGTTCCAAAATATCCAACAAGGGCCAACAAAGAGATATTCATTACAAGACATTTTCCCTTATCCATTTGACTCAAGCATTAACATGATACCATTTCCAAGGTATTGTGAGTACCCAACATACAACAAATACAATGGGAGAACTAATCCGTTTGATCACGTACGGGAATTTTGAGCTATGAGCATAGAGTTCGCACACGAGGACTCTTACTTACTATGATTATTTCCAAGAAGCTTAGGAAACACTTGTATGGAGTGGTTTTCTAAAATGGAACCCGAGATCCAATCTTTTGAAGAACTGATCAATAGGTTCATAACACACTTCTCATTCAACATCCAACATGGGGTAACCTTAAAAGAACTTTACAACACCAAACAAGCAAAGGGTGAAAAATTTCTTTCCTTTCTCCAACGCTGGAGAAGGCTATTTGCTAAATACCCTAGATCTATTCCTGAAGAGGAGAAGATAGAGATGTTCATTGATAACTTAGTAGATGACATGAATTATAGATTGGACTTACAATGTCCATCCACATTTGAACAAGTTATCGAAAAGGGGCTCAAAATTGAAGAAGCTCTAATCAAAAGAGGAACAATCAAACACTTCATTGAAGGTTCAAACAATAACCATTCCTCTAACAACAACAACGAAAATCCAAGATTCTGGCAAAAGAACAAGAATACTGATACCATGATCGATACACACACACCTAAACCAGTATTCACCTTGACACCCACCACTACAAACAAACAAAATAATGGTTTTAATGTCAAACAAAGTAGTGATCAAGGAAATAATCAAAACAGTGGAGAAACAAAAACTCCATCATTTCAACGACCCTCCAATAAACGAAAATTCACATCGTTAGGGCAATCATTGGAATCAGTCCTCAAAGAGCTTTTAGACGAAAAACTCATTCAAGTACAAGAGGCTAGAAATTGGGACCCTCAAGTCAAACCATCATGGTGGAATGACTTACATTATTGTCACTATCATCAAAATAAAGGTCACATGACTAAAAATTGTTGGCAATTAAAACATGCGGTACAAGACCTCATAGATCAAAAGAAAGTATTTGTAGAGGGACACCAAACAAACAAGGATCATACAACGTTCAAAAATCCTCTACCCAATTACCAGAAGGGAGAATCCTCTTCTGCAAACACTAAAGGCAAGAATGTTGGTTATGTTTATGACACAACAATCCTTTGTTTTTTTGCTGCCAAGGAGGATGAAGAGTTATGCAATCAAATCAATCAGAACAACGACATTACATCTACCAATTTGGTACAACATACAGACAGATATGAAAACCAAATCAATGTAGTCACACTCAAAGGGAAACAAGAGTACCAACCGGTTAATGCCACAACAAGGGCACAATCCAAAGTTATATTGAAAGGGGCATCAATATCATCCCCATCAGTGGATCCCCCCTCCAATCAATATAATCTCATCGATCAATTACAGAAAATACCGACACAAATATCAATCTTGGAACTTTTGAAGATTTCCCCATCACACAAAGAGGTTCTTGAACAAGCTCTCGTATCAACTACAGTACCTAACAATCTGGATGTGTGTCAATTCCAAGCTATGGTGGGACATCTATCTGCACCTCATTGCCTTTTTTTTTCCGAACATGATGATGTATCACTCACCCATCCGCATAATTCCGCCCTTCACATTGAAGTCCTTATCCATAAACATCGTGTAAAGTGTGTCCTGATAGATGGAGGGGCTGGTTTAAATATTTGTACCTTAAAGCTGATTCGTGCACTAGGATACTCAGATGAAGCCATTGATACAAGAAGAAAAATCACAATCAAAGCATATGATGAGGAAGAAAGATCCTCTAAAGGATTGATCATATTACCCATTCAAGTGGGACCTATTGTCCAAAAAGTGGTTTTCCAAGTCTTAGATAGAGAACTGACATACAACATACTGCTGGGATGCCCTTGGATACATGATATGCAAGCAGTACCTTCTACCTATCATCAATGCCTAAAATTTCCCGTCAATGGACAGGAGGTAACAATCACAGCAGACTACAATGACACCCAAGCTTGTCATACATTGAAGACATCTCAGGATACATTCATACCTAACAACAAAGAAGTTAGCACATCAGATAGTGAGCAACAACAGAGCTTCATATCAAAGTGGCTTCCAAAACAACAAAGATCACAAGAGATAAGGGTGGCACAATCTAACCCTTCAAATGTTGAAGAACAATTGGCTCCACTCTCACATCAATTCACCAAGGAAGTACATATAAGTGACAAAGGAATAAGTGAATATGGTGTTGGACACTCATTTCATCTATCACAAATGTTATCCTCTTTACAAACATATGGACAACCATCTACAAACACCCACACTTCAGAACAATCTACAACAGCATTAGATGGCAGATTTATAAAAGCTGGGAGCTTAAATGAAGAATCAGAAGATAAGGCCATACTAAATTGGCTTTATAAGGATGAGGAGACCTCTACTTCTACAAGTAACATCATAGAGACAAATCAATATGGAAAAGGAAAAACTATTCTGGAGAAGATGGGATATTCAGGATAGGGACCTCTCGGGTTAAGGAAACAAGGCATAACAGAACCAATCCAGCCTCTTACGCTCCAACATAAGGATAAAACGGGACTAGGATATGTAGCAGAACAAGGATCTCTTGATCGAGGGAAACAAAGTGTGACAGAACCAATCCAAGTCCTCACAATTCAGCAGAATGGCAAAACTGGACTAGGATACACAGAAAAAGCAAGAGCAGAAGTCACCAATAAAATTGTGGAGCGTATTCTTCAAATAAGAGATAACTCTGAAACGGATTCAAATGAGTATGAGTGGGACAACTTATCAGATGTTTCCTATGAAGATATTCAGATTGACATTATCAAAAAGTATACCCCCAAACACGAGGAGGGTCAAAGCTCAAGCTTTAATCCTATTGTCTATGAAACACAAAATTTCGATGACTCAAGTGAAGATGAACGGGCATCGATTGAGATAAATGATGTGGAAGAAAATACCTTTGTAGGCCTCGACATAACCACAAACAACCTAGATGACATTTCCGTCTGAGTTTTCACAGTCGCTGACCTCAACCTATCTAATGATTCGTTGCCTTTACTACATCCCGAGCTTATCGAATGGGAACCCCAACATCCTATTAATCTCCCTGTTTTTGACAATGATTCTGCCATTATCAAATACCTTTGCTGTGAGGAATCCGATACTTGTTCTACCAATACTTCTTTTAACGATGCTTTTAGGCAGGAGGATGCCAAGCCTTCTAGTTGCAAAAATATGAAAGAAAAAAATGGATCTAATAGTGAAAACCATTCTATGGCAGTATTTGATCCTAAAATAGTAAAAACAAAGAACACATCCGATGGGAAAAACCTCATTGAGGCACCAAAGGATGGAAGGTTTGACATCCTCCCACAACATTACCATGAAAGATCATCAGTGTTGATAGAACCCACACAGTCTATTAATATTAGCACAGCAGAGAAAGCAAGAATCCTACAACTGGCAGCTTCCATGACAGATACAGAAAAGTCAGATTTTATCAAATTCTTTGAAGAATGATGCATCAATTTTGCTTGGTCATACTCTGACATGCCAGGCTTAGACACAGATCTCATTATGCCTCACTTATCCTTACCAGCTGGCACTAAACCAGTAAAACAAAAGTTGAGAAAAATGCATCCACATGTTGCATTATTAGTCAAAAATGATTTGAAGAAACTACTAGATGCTGGATTTATTAGATCTATTGATTATGCAGAATGGATATCCAACATTGTACCTATTTCAAAGCCAGATAACACCATTAGAATATGTACTGATTTTCGGGATTTAAATAAAGCATGTCCAAAGGATGATTTTCCTTTGCCAAACATAGACATGATTGTAGATCTAACAGCTGGCCATCAAATGTTATCACTCATGGATGGATTTTCAAGATACAATCAAATCAAGATAGCTCCTGAAGACCAAGAAAAGACATCATTTACATGTCCATGGGGCACCTTTTGCTGGAAAGTCATGCCTTTTGGGTTAAAGAATGCAGGAGCTACATACCAGCGAGCTATGACAACAATCTTCCATGACATGATGCACACCTTCATGGAGGACTATGTGGATGACATCTTAGCCAAATCTTACACTAGAGAAGGACATCTTGAGATACTGGGCAAAATATTTGACAGGTTGGAGAAATTTAAAGTCAGATTAAATCCCAAGAAATGTGCCTTTGGAGTAACATCAACAAAACTCCTTGGATACATAGTTTCTACAAAAGGAATTGAAGTAGATCCAGCAAAAGTTAAAGCCATTATGGAAATGCCACCTCCTAAGAATATCAGTACATTAAGATCTCTACAAGGCCGACTACAGTCCATCAAAAGATTCATCTCTCAACTAGCGGATCGGTGTCATCCATTCAACCATATTTTACATAAAAATGTGCCTTTTAAATGGGATGAACAGTGTGAGAGTACTTTCAATCAAATCAAACATTATCTGATGACACCACCAATCTTGGTACCACCCAGTGAAGACAAGCCATTGTTGCTATATATCGCAACAACAGATATTTCTTTAGGAGCCTTGCTAGCACAAGAGGATAAAGAAGGAAAGGAACAGGCAATATACTATATCAGCAGGACACTCAATGGACATGAAGTAAACTACACCTTCATTGAAAAATCATGCTTAGTAGTAGTATTTGCAACACAAAAATTGCGACACTATATGCTCACTCACACTGTCAAGCTCGTTGCAAAAATTGATCCCCTCAAGTATTTACTGAGCAAAGCAGCTTTAACAGGAAGGTTGGAAAAGTGGGTCATGCTCCTCAGTGAGTTTGACATTCAGTATGTTGAAAGGTGAGCTATCAAAGGACAAGTCATTGCCGACCAATTAGCAGAAGCTCCATTGTCAGACTGTCATCCTATGACCATGGAATTTCCTGATGTGGATATCCTCAACGTTACAACACAACCATGGCAACTCTACTTTGATGGATCCTACACACAACATGGATCAGGGGTAGGAATTTTATTTGTCACACCTCTTGGGCACACAATTCCACGATCTTACAGGCTTACCTTCCGTTGCACTAACAATGTGGTAGAATATGAAGCTTTGATCCTTGGAATTAAAGTGGCTATTGACTGGAAAATCACAGAACTATAGGTGTATGGAGACTCCCAGTTAATCATCTACCAAGTCAACAATGATTACCAAACTAAGGATGACACACTGATTTTATACAAGAGGTTGGTAGATGACCTAAGAAAATACTTCATAGAAATCAAATTTGAGTAGATACCAAGATTAGAGAACAAAGCAGCAGATGCCATGGCCACAATAGCATCTCTTCTACAAATGCGGCATAAAGATAGATTTATCAATTTATTTGTAGAACAAGAAGTATCAAATCTGCGCTATGCAAATCCCAAATCCCAAACCATAAGCCTTTTGGATAGTGCCCAATCTTCCATTTATGGAGACATTTATACTTATCACGAAGATATCTTCTGCTTGAGATCTTTCTCACAACCAAGCGTACCAACTTCATATGCCAATCCGCCAAACATACCATTATTGCTGACACCCTTTACCGTCGAGGCCTAGATGGTACTCTTCTACGTTGTTTAGAACATGATGAATCCACTTCCACTTTACACGAGGTCCATGAAGGAATTTGTGGTACACATTCAAGTGGATTATCTTTAGCCAAGAAACTCCTTCGTTTGGGGTATTACTGGCCACACATGGAGCAAGAATCTTATCAGTTTGTCAAAAGATGTTCAAAATGCCAGATCCATGGAAATCTTATACATGCACCAGCACAGGAGCTACATCCATTTGCAACTACATGGCCTTTCTGTCAGTGGGGATTAGACCTGGTAGGGAAAATTCACCCATCTTCATCTAATGGACACAAGTTCATTATCACAGCAACCGAATATTTTACAAAATGGGTAGAGGCAGTTCCCTTAACCACAATCACTGGAAAGCAAATATCATCTTTCATTCTTAATTATCTCATTTGTAGATATGGGATACCCCAGTCAATCATCACAGATAATGGTAGGCCTTTCAAGAACCAAGACGTCCAAGAACTGTGTGAAAAGTTTCACATCCAACATCGCTTTTCAACCCCATATTACCCTCAAGGTAATGGACAGGCAGAAGCTTCCAACAAAACAATCCTAAAGATTCTCAAGAAAACTATAAATGAGGTAGGGTGTGATTGGCACGTTCAGCTTAACCCTGCTCTTTGGGCTTACAGGACTAGCATCAGAACACCAACAGGAGCTACATCATATGCTCTTGTTTATGGATCAGAGGCAATATTACCTATTGAGGTAGAAATTCCATCCCTTCGAGTTTCACTAAAGGGACTCATTTCAGATGAAGATTATAGGATCTCTAGACTTCAGGAATTAGAGCTACTTGATGAATGTCGACAGCAAGCTGTCAATCATTTGACAGCCTATCAACAAAGAATGTCTAGGAACTATAATCATAGGGTTAAGCCTAGAGTCTTCCAGATCGGAGACTTGGTCCTACGGGAAAACCCTAGAAATCAAGCAGACAGAGAAAAGAAGGGAAAGTTTGAACCTAACTAGATAGGACCTTATGTCATCATATCATTCTATGGATCAGGAGCCTACTGACTGTCTACACCAGAAGGAGACATGTTGGAGGAGCCCATGAACAGCATTCATCTCAGGCGATTCTACACTTGAGGATATCTAGTGCACGGTCAATAAAGTTGTCTTGATGAAAACCTGGCAAACAGGCGTCATGATGACAGAAAAAGAGAAAAACAACACAAAAATAAAAATATATAAAAATAAAAATACAAAAGAAAAGGAAAGAGGATACAATAAAAACAAGTGATGAAAACCTGGCAAACAGGCGTAACTTGTGATTTTCACCGCTCTCCTCTGTCTATTAGGTATAGTGTTGTTACGATTGTTTCCTTTCATATCATTTCCATCTATCATTTGGGATTACCATTATCCATATCATAGCAGAGATACCATGTTTTACCCTGGCTTGGGGGCAACATCCTAGTGTTATCTGGTACAAGTAGACTTTCAGCTTACATGGAAAGGCAGTCAAACATGACAACCTCAAGTGGCAAACCCATCAAAATCCAAAAACATCAGAAAATCCAAAATCCAAAAACATCAGAAAATCCAAAATCCAAAAACATCAGAAAATCAAAAACACAAAAATGAGTCTATATCAGTCAAAAGTGGAGTCTGTGTCAGTCGAACTACGTGGTCTCTGCGTGTATAACGTAGGCAAGACTAATCTTTGATCAGTCCCTGAGACCCCTAGGATAGGTCTTTTAGGTCACATCATTTGGTCAAACGTCTGGGAATATCATGCACACATCGGCACACACAACTCAACACTGATGATCTAATCTGAATAATGATTTGAAAATACATTAAGTAGAATTTGAATTGTTGTGCTTTTTCATTTTACCATTTGATTATCATTTCTTTTGAGCTACTCAATGATGTATTGAACTAGAGAAGTAAGGAAGAAGAATGATACCTTTTATTTGTTTGCTGTTTGTGAGTTAGTCATTATTATTTTGTGAATTGTCATGGGAAGTGCTCTACCAAGTATCATGGATGACATTCCAATTCACTTAAGAAAATGATTAATTCTTGTTTGTTTACGCAAGAAATACTCAGGTCATCATTGGTCTATATTATACCATGATGCTTGTGTTCGCTTGCAATATCAAAAATCATGAAAGAAATACTCAGGTCATCATTGGTCTATCTCATATCATTGATGCTTGTATTCGCTTTCAACATTTTAAAATAAAGCTCAGCGATGATACAAAGCAAAATAAAATGATTATTGAAATGGCACTTAGGTTTGCATTGATAAAATAGACATTTGCATGGTTAACATAAATTGCATTCATAATAATACATCTGCAGAGTACTAGTGGCACAAGTTACAATGATTCATTCACAAACGATGTTATCTTTTCTTATTAAAGATTGAGTATACTTGACACATGCAATTTTCATAAACAACATGCATATAGGATCATCTCTTCATCTCATCATAAATTGACAATAAACATCTCATTTCATGACATCATATGCACAATATGTTACATCATTCATTTCCATTTCATTAGATACATCATTACATTTCATTTACATTTACATCCATCATTACATTTATCATTCATATCTATCATTACATTTACATACATCATTACATTTCAGTCATCCATCGTTCATTTACATTTCCATACATCATCACATTTGGATCTCATCATTCATTAAAATTTATCATTCATTTCTATCATTACATTTACATACATCATTACATTTCAGTTATCCATCGTTCATTTACATTTCCATACATCATTCATTAACATCACATTTTATCTATCATACATTACATCTCATTAAGAAAAGAAATACATCATCAATACCATTTCACATCATCATTTCTGCATCCATACAAGCTACTAAAATACATCGTAAAATCAATACATCCATCACATCAATACATCATAAAATCAATGCATCCATCACATCAATACATCATAAGATCAATGCATCCATCACA
>VDFB02189766.1:0-98166 GCA_007258455.2 Sequoia sempervirens
TCCTTGGAATTGATCTCCAAAGTCTCCAGAAAAATTATCTTGGTATTGTCATCTGTACAGTCCTGGGTGGGTAGTCTGCTGCAGCCGCTCGAAAATGACAGTTTAAATTACATGTTTTTTAACCTAGCTCACATTGGGGGTTAGTAATGCAAAATGATAGGGTAACTCATAACTGTTATCCATGGCTAAAATGACAAATAAAGTTTGAAGTAACGCTGAAGCACAACTTGAGCTTTTGGTGTTTGGTAACAAGAAGGAATTATCTGACCTGGCTGAGATGATTTGATGTGACAAGTGTCCTTTTGTAATTGCAGTTCCAGCTTTTTGAATATGTAATGAGCACAAGATGGCAGGATTTTCAAACAACACTATCGTACAAAATTTCTGCATCTGCATGCAAAGATCTTTCATCTGTTTTTCTATTCTTTCCTTATGTCTGACGAGAAATTTTATTGATGATTGTACATGTTCTTGGAGGCATGAACGATTTTTTTTTTAGACTGCAGGAATTGGGTAGCACAACCCCCTATAAACTGCAGTGCGCCTGGTAAACTTTTTAATGTGACCGGCGGTTCTGGGGTGACACACCCTCCAGTACCACGGGGGTGGGGGAGACTAGACTTCGTGACCAACCTCCTGCAATAGAAAAAATTTAGCTAACCGAGCTAGGGCCCCTGCCCGAGGCATGAAAGATTTTAAATCACCTTTCCACAGTTGTATTATGTTGGGGAACGATGAAGCTAGGAAACATTTTGAGGATAATTGAGAGGTGAAGGCCCTGCAAATGGGTAAGATTGTGTTTGAGATTTGGTTGCTCCCGCCTCCCCCCATTGGTGGAATAAATACTGTAAATTAGCCTTTAACTGCTGTGCATTCCTGCCACTAGGACTAGTTATTCAGGATAAGGACATAAGGGCCATAACTTTGCCATGATCTGACTGTGTGAAAGTAACCAAAGGGCATATCTTCATGAATTGTTCATGTATGTGCATCTTTTATAATCATGTATGTGCATCTTTTATAATCATCTATGCCCGCAATAATTTCTTAAGAATAGCATTCTTGAACTGGAGTAGAGGGGATGTGTCTAAATATGTCTGTTTCCCTTCCGGTAATCATTTTTCTTATCAGTCATTTTTTTCAATTTTTCAATCAACAATATTCCTTACAGCATGAGATCTAATCATAACCTTGAATGGTGCAGATTTATACTAAAATGTGATGAGGATTGCTGGTTGACAATGGTATCTAATCCAAATGAGTGGAGAATTCAAATGATTTAACCATAAAATCTTGTTGCCAAGTTCATACAGAGCTAAGTTTGAGAGTGCTAAAGTCTTATTTAATTACAGTTGTTCTCTTTCGTCCTGATCAAGAGCCAGTTTTGCTAGTTGGTCTGAAGGGGAGTTTGAAGTTCTAAGATGTGTCAAAGTTGTATATTATGGTGAGTGCCTAGAGCCATTTAAGAGGCTATAATGGAACACAGATTCCAATACCACACCATGGCAGGCGATGTCTTAATGAAGGCATTTATTAGCATTGAGGAGTTGCCTTTTCGGTAATAAGGTGATGCTCTGTTTTATTGCTAGGTATAGCCCTCTTAATAAGGTAAGTGCCTTGGCTACATTGTTTGATGCAACTTCCACATTTGCCAAGTAGGATCAGACTATTTGTGCATGGGCATGTTGGATAACTTCTTCAAGTGCCATATCACTAGATACCAAGTACTTTCCCCATTGAAACTTAGCTAGAAAATAGCTCTCTTGGTGGAAACCATGAAATATAGTGTTTGATTATGACTCATCGCTGTTTGTAGCACTTTGTAAAACAATGACGCTAGCCCCCTTATTTCAATAGGCATAGAAACCATGGCAGTGTATTGTCAACGTAGAGTAAAAAAGCTGATTTCACATGCCCTTATAGGAGTGTCACCAACATGTAAAGCTGGAGCAATTCCAGCAACACATTAATCATTGCAAATCAACCATAGAATCATACATAGCTCAATCCCCAAGCACCAATAAATAGGAAAATATCAAATCAGAAACAAAGATTGGTTTTCCAAAACCATGAGTCAAAAACAAGGACTGAAAAGTGGTGTGATATTTGGCCCAAATTCCAATGCTCAAGTTTGTCATGGTCTTCCAGACTATTTTAAGAATATGCTTTTACAATTTTCATAATCTGTCATATGTATCTCCTCAATTTGTGTACTCCATTTTGGCATATTCAAACCCATTCAAAGATGCTTTTTGACTTGTCATAATGCTGTTCAAGATTCCAATGTAACTCCCTATAGTCATTCTTTTATGCATCATAAGAATCTGTCATAAGTAATTCCCATCTTACTATTGCATGGTGACATTAAATGCTCTTAAAACTTCTTGCATTCTCTCCAAAGTATTTGATACATGGCAAATAATGCCAACACAAAGTGGGATGCTCCATTTTCCATTTGAGGAAAAAAAATAATAAATAAATACAAATAATTAATAAATATGAACATTAGGATGCAAAGTTAAGACACATCTCCCAACATTCTCCCACTTGTCAAACAGTTTGCAAAAGAGCAAAGGGGAACTCAAACATTGAAATCTAACTACTAGGGGCTATGAGGTCCATAGACTGATTCACTACACCACCTGAATTTCTTTTTGCTCATGGGCTTTGTCAATGCATTTGCAACATTTGTCAAAATATCTACCTTTTCCAATATCACCATTCCATCCTCTAATATGTCACAAACAAAATGGTATTATACATTTATGTGCTTCATCCTCGCATGAAAGCTTAGATTCTTTGCAACATATGGTACTTTGATTGTCACGTAGAACTCTGTTGGAATATTAAGGTTTACATTGCAATAAATCCATCTTAGTGATGTTGTGATGTTTATTATTAATATTTATTTAGTTGGGAGTTAGTTTTTTGTAGGTTGTTTGGCACCAATGTTTTGCCTTGCAGCATCATCATTTTGATTAATATTGTTCATTGGAAGTTATGTGAAGGAGGGCCCCATTGCCATTTTGATTTTATCTAAGAGACCAGGTGTCTCTCAACCCAAACACTGACTGAGAATGCGAGTATTTTTGTTTGTTTTGATGTCTTGTAATTTTTTTGTGAATTTTTGTGCAATAAGGGTTTTGGCGATTTTGAGAATAAATGCTTGTAAAATATATAAAAAGACAAGAATATGAAATACTGAAGCAAACAACCCCTAGATTGAAGGCGAATAGCTGTATTATGTTAAAGAAATGATTACAACACTAAATCTGAAACATGCAGATAAAAAAGCAAACAATATGTATTATTTGAAGAATCTGATTTCTGATTGCAGCCGCCTGTAGAAGGCATGAAATAGTACGGCCAATCCCAAATACAAACTTCTCCCACCAAATGATGATCGCAAATACCTTTGGAGACCTAGGTGTCCACACTGGTGAAGTCAGAATGCAAAAAGGCAAGGCGATTTGCTCTCTATGAGAAAGACGTCCTTGCTGCTATGTAGTATGGCCCAATAACCAGCAATAAATGAAATCTGTACGGCTGTAAGAGATTCCAAATGAAGGATAATGGACGGTCATTGAAAAGAATTTCCTTCTGGAAGAAAATCGATCCAAACCCTCAACCAAAAACTTCACAATATGCTCAATGGTGACTTTTGAATGAAGCCACTCTACTGACAAGCTTCAGTTGAATCTTTCATAGCCTCAGTATGCCTGATTCTAAAGAGTTGACGTTCTCCAAAACCTGATTACAAAAACCCTTGTTTCTCCAACTCCAAATGTTCACAAAGAGAAAAGACAAAATTTGAATAATCAATCAATAATGAGTTCTATTTTGTCTTTGAGAATTAAATACCTCATCAAAGAAGTCGACCCTTTCAAAAAAGCAAGTTAAATGAGCATTAAATGATTAATAAAATTCGCCCCTCTTGGCTTAGGCATTTTAATTAATAAATGGCGTCCCTTTTTAACATGAGTAATAAATACTCATAATAATAATAATATTACTCCTTTATTATAAAGTATTAAATACTTTATAATTCGCCATTAATAATTAATTCTTTAATATTTCATTTAATTGACTTTATATTATAAAGTCAATTTAATAATCATTTAATAATTATCAAATGCTCCAATATTCTCTATTTGCTCATCAAACTATCAAACTGGGTTGAAACTGAGATGACCAACTGAACCAGGTGCCTTGCCAAAAATAGTAAACCCTATTGGCCTGACTTACTATAAATAGTAAGTGCCTGAATATCAATCTGTAAGTCTCTGCAAATGCCCAAACCTGAATCAACTGATGGAGTAATGTCCCGAAACTCAGGATAATTGCCAAAAGCAACCCTCTAATCACATCTGTCAGCCTACGAGTGTCTGAGTGATAAGCTAACCCCTCAAACACCTGAACTGCTTAGGAAGGGGACATTACATTTTACATGTCAGAATTTCCCTCCATATGACGTTCAATTTTATGGATGTTTATTACATAATACGTTTTTATTATGTATAATTGTTAGAGTAGTGCAATGGAGATGAAGGAATAATCTATTTTGAGGAATAATGACCTTTAGCCTCTCTTAATGGCTGCATGTGTTTGAAGGTATTTCCAATCATACCATCGTGTATCTTTGCACTCAAAAATTGGTACATGTGAAATATAGTTTGATTTGTATGTTTGCATACATTTTTTGAGGGATCTAGCTAGAGAAGAAAGAGGTGTGTATGCACATCATTTTGAATAGCAAGTTATTTGAGGGTGTAAATGTAATCAAATCTTTATCAAATAGGATCCTAGAAATCTAAGAATAAACTAAGGTCTGAAATTATGTGTGAGAAATTCTAAGTCAAAGACGATTTTTAGATTTCTTCTCTTAATGCTGAATGTACTGATTGCAGAACATTAATAAATTTCGATGTTTGCATATCAAGAGTGGAACTCCTTTTTGTACGTAAGGAGACCCGCCCCCAAGGGATGCGTCCCTTGAGCGGACGTGTCTCCACATGTTTGCATATCAAGAGTGGAACTCCTTTTTGTATGTAAGGAGACCCGCCCCCAAGGGATGCGTCTCTTGAGAGGACGTGTCTCCACACGTGGAAACACGTCCGCTCAAGGGACGTGTCCCTTTGGGCGTGCGGGTTTCCTTTACAACCGATTATCATTCGGTTAAACATACTTAACACATATACCCCCTCACACATGGCGGATATATATTATATGAATTTCGAATTTTATTCAATGTGTATTTTGAACATCATTTATTTAAATTCGATTTTATACATGCATTATAAAATTCAATTTTACTTATTTTAGAAATATTAGATATGAAGAGCAATTGATCTTATATAAACGATGATGATGCTTATAGCAATCATCGTTTATATCTGACCTAAGCTATCATTCATCAACACTCCCTCTTATCTAGGGAAGATATTTCAAATCAAAATAAGTGGAAATATCACCTTCACACGTGATATCGAAGATATGATATGTTTTCTCAATGTTGTCAAGTCACATGACATTCTTCATAACACATCTTCATTATGGTATGTGCACTGACATCAAGTCACATGATGTCTACCATAATTCATGGCATATCCACGGATATAAATATCCACCATGATTATCTCTTAAGGATTACAATGATCTTCAGATGATATCAAGTCCCATGATATCCATCAAAGTGTCCAAGAGATACTCTCATGACATGTCCACAAATATGAAGTCACATGATATCTATCATGATAGTTTATCATTGTAGATAGTCGCACAATGTCATTAAAATTGCTCGATATTAGAGAAAGGTCGTCGCAACTCGTAATGTACACCAGGGAGTGAGCCCATAAGGTCGTAGGTCACTGCACATGACAAAGAGTTTACATTAAACATCTTTATATGTTAGTACAATTTATAAACAATTTGTATTTCAATCATAAATAACAGAATTACATTCAACCATACAGTTTCTTCAACAGTGTCTGCCTTGATTCGGAGGCTTGGTGAGAATGTCTGCCGATTTGATCATTTATGCGGTATACTTCAAGCTGATCCTTTCCTTTCCACCATATCTCTTACGCATAATGATAAAGTCTCAATGTGCTTAGATCTATCATGAAAGACAAGATTTACAGAGAGTTTGATGCAACTCTGATTATCACAATGAATAATTGTAGGATTCAAGGGCTCACAAAAGAGTCCCACAAGCAATTTACGAAGCCAAATTGCTTCTCTTGCTCCCATTGAGGCTGCAATGTATTCAGCTTCTGTTGAGCTCTGTGCAACTGAAGATTGTTTTCTGCAAATCCAGGAGATCATAGCCGATCCTAAACTGAAGCAACACCACACAGTGTGCTTTCAAATTCGGTTACTTCCAGCCAATCTGAATCAGTGCCATCTAGTTGATCATTCTTGTAAAGAGACCATATCCAATAGTGCCTTGATGATATCTCAAAATATGTTTCACAGCCATTAAGTGAATTTCCTTTGGTTCACACATGAACTAGTGAGAACATTTGCTATAACAAATATTAGGTCTAGTGTTAACCGGTTATCAGGATCCAATCATACATGCGTAAAGGGTTGGATCTGCACACTTGGATTCTGCTTGCTGCTTCTTTCAATTTGTGAAGGTTGGTTTCCATAGGTGTAGACATGGGTCTACAATCCAACATTCCAAATCTCTTCAGAATATCAATAGTATACTTTCCTTGGTTTAGTATGATGCCATCTGGTTTCTGCCAGACTTCCAAACCTAGAAAGTAGTGTAAAATGCCCAAGTCTTTCATGTCAAATTTTGAAGTTAGATCCTTCTTTCCTTGAGCAATGAGGTGATCTTCTCCTGTTATCAGTAGGTCATCAACATATAAAATAATTATTAACATATCACCCTTTAATTACCTTAAAGTAGAGATTTGGGTCTGCATCATTCTTGGAGAATCCTAGTCCCAAGAGGTAGCTGTCAATTCTTTCATACCAGGCCCTAAGAGCCTGTTTAAGTCCATACAGTGCTTTCTTTAGTTTGCATACATGTGAGTCAGGTTTATGTATCACAAAACCTTCGGGCTGTTCTAGATAGACTTCTTCTTCAATGGTTCCATTTAGGAAGGTGGTTTTTACATCCATTTGGTGGATCTTCCAGCCTTTAGCTGCTGCAATGGCTATCACTGCTCTCATAGATGTGTATCGGGCAATAGGTGCAAATGTTTCTTCATAATCAATGCCTTCCTTTTGTGAGAAACCTCTTGCCACAAAACGTGCCTTATGTTTTTCTATACTGCCATCAGCAGCATGTTTGATTTTAAAGAGCCATTTAGAAGAGACAACAAATTTCTCTTTTGGTCTAGGCACTATATCCCATACATCATTCTTTAGAATGGACTGATACTCTTCCGTCATTCCGTCCTTCCATACTTGATGTCTGAAGGCTTCTGAAACACTGGTGGGTTTTGAATTTATGATGTCATTCATTAGAGCAACGTAGCTTGAGAACCGTTTGGGTCTTTTACTCTCCCTAAATGTTCCTTTGGGTGCTGCATGATTCTTAGCTTCTTTGATCATCTTTCTAGCCCAAAGTGGTCTCTTCTTGCCGTTGTCATTTGTATTCTCATCTGAAGTAGATAAAAGTTCATTTGGAATTTCCTCAGGATGCTCCCTCTAAATCTTAGGAGTAGGATCCACTTCTAATACCCTAGGGGAATAATTTTCTATCTCACTAGAACTTCTTGCCCTTTTGAATGCAATGTCTTCTTCAAAGATAACATCTCTGCTCAATTCAATTTGATTTTGCCCCGGTATGAATATCCTGAAGGCCTTGGAGGTTTCACTATATCCCATAAATATCCCTTTCTTTCCGGAAGGTTCAAGTTTGAATCTCTTCTCCTTGGGCACATGAATATAGACGGGGCAACCAAAAATCCTAAAGTGACTAATGTCAGGTTTTATGCCAGTGAAGGCTTCTTCAGGAGTTTTGTTATCAAGATGAGAATGAGGACATCTATTTTGGATGTAGACAACAGTCCTAGAGACTTCTGCCCAGAAAGAGGTTTCAATGTTTTGGTCAAGCAACATTGCTTTGGTAGCTTCTACAATGGTTCTATTTTTTCTTTCAGCAACCCCATTTTGTTGAGGGTTGTAGGCTAGTGTGAACTCCCTCTTAATTCTAGTACTCATGCAGAATTCTTTAAAAATTTTAGAGGTGTATTCTTTCCCATTGTTTGACCTTAAGGTTTTTACTTTCTTCCCGGAGAAGTTTTCCGTAAGTGCTTTGAACTCTTTGAACCTTTTGAGGATTTCTATTGACTCTTTACACTTAAGGAAATAGATCTAGGTTTTCCTAGAGAAGTCATTTATAATATGACATAGTATAGAAATCTTGCTTTAGAAGGTACATACATGGGTCCACATAAGTCAGAGTGAACCAGATCTAACACATTTAGGGTTTTGCTCAAACTAATGGGAAAGGATCCCTTTGTATTCTTTCCTAAAGCACAACCTTTAAAGTTCCTTCATGAGATGGTTTTAACTTAGGTAAGCTTGTTACAAGTTTTTCCATAGAAGGTAGGGCACAAAAATGAAGGTGTCCTAATCTTCTATGCCAAATCTCATTTGACTCAAAGGTGTCAAGGGTAAGGCCTTGTTTAACTTCAGTGCAAAGTTTGTAAAGGTACCCTTGTCTTACACCTATGGTTTGGGCTTTCTTGATAGTTGAGTTTTTAGGCCATGCTAGAACTTTTCCATCCATAAATGTAACCCTATATCCATTGTCTTCAAGGGCAGAGATGGATATTAGATTCCTCTTTATTCCAGGTACAAATAAGACTCCAGTGAGTTGAAGGGAGAGACCAGATTTCAATGTGATGGAACAAGTTCCAACCCCTTTTACTTGATGTGTAGAGTCATCTCCAATTGTTACATCTTCATCAGACTCTTCAGTCATAGTGTGTAAGTGTTCTCTAAACCCTGTGATGTGCCTCGAAGAACCACTATCAATCACCCAGTTGTTGATATTGTTAGATACTTGACTAGATAAGGCTGAATAGAACACAAAGTTCTCAGATTCATGATCTGAATTTGTCTTTCCTACTTTGGCAAAAGATGCTTGTTGCTTTGATCTGTCAGGGCACTTCATTGCATAGTGACCATATTGATCACATCTAAAGCATTGCACTTGAGAGATGTCTTTCTTTTTAGAAGATCCCTTTCCATTGGAATTTCTCCTTCTTTTAAAAGATCCTTTCTTGTAGGAGTTTTTCATATTCCTTTTATTAGACGATGTGTTGAGTACATGAATGTCTTCATCTATGTTTTTCTATTTGTTTTCTTTTGTGGAGAGTCTTGTTTCTTCTTGAAGGCAGTCAGTTCTTAGCCTGCCAAACTTAGGGAGTTTAGATCTTGCACTTATTCCTTGAACAAATGACTCCCATGAGTTTGGTAGGCCTCCTAGTGCAATTAGAGTTAACTCTTTGCTATCAATGTGATATCCAATTGTGGATAATTGATCCCTTAGTTCGATAATCCTCATGAAGTATGCATTAATGGACTCTCCTTTGTTTATTTGAGCATTGTTGATTTGCCTTTTTAATGCAAGAGTCCTGCAGGTGTTGTTGATCTCATAAGTACTCTCAAGAGATTTGTACATATGGTATGCAGTTTCATGTTTTGCTAGGATGGGCACTATATGATCCCTAACTGCATCTACTAGGATTTTCATGGCCTTTTCATTGTTTTCCATCCATTGAGTTTTCTCAGGTTCAGACTCTGGTTCCTTCATATTTTCTCTCACAAGTGAGTCTAGCTTATTCTCTTTAAGGATCATCATGATTCTAAATTTCCATGATGTGAAATTGTCTGCTCCTGCAAGACGATCTTCAAATCTGATCACACTTGACATTATGAAGAATGTGATGTGAATTCGATTCTAGAAAATACGAATTTTCTTGAGCAATTTGATATTTAGATTTGATTTGGATTCACACAACGTGGCTTTGATACCATGTAAATGTAATCAAATCTTTATCAAATAGGATCCTAGAAATCTAAGAATAAACTAAGTTCTGAAATTCTGTGTGAGAAATTCTAAGTCAAAGACGATTTTCAGATTTCTTCTCTTAATGCTGAATGTACTGATTGCAAAACATTAATAAATTTCGATGTTTGCATATCAAGAGTGGAACTCCTTTTTGTATGTAAGGAGACCTGCCCCCAAGGGATGCGTCCCTTGAGCGGACGTGTCTCCACATGTTTGCATATCAAGAGTGGAACTCCTTTTTGTATGTAAGGAGACCCGCCCCCAAGGGATGTGTCTCTTGAGAGGACGTGTCTCCACACGTGGAGACACGTCCGCTCAAGGGACGTGTCCCTTTGGGTGTGCGGGTTTCCTTTACAACCGATTATCATTTGGTTAAACATACATAACACATATACCCCCTCACACATGGCGGATATATATTATATGAATTCCAAATTTTATTCAATGTGTATTTTGAACATCATTTATTTAAATTCGATTTTATACATGCATTATAAAATTCGATTTTACTTATTTTAGAAATATTAAATATGAAGAGCAATTGATCTTATATAAACGATGATGATGCTTATAGCAATCATCGTTTATATCTGACCTAAGCTATCATTCATCAACATAGGGTGTTATAAAACATCCAAATTGCTAATTGGTTTCATTGGTGAGAGTGTAGATTCTGCATATCTTTTCTTTTCATTATAGGAATAGAAGAACTATTGCATTAAATAGTGTATGTATCCAGCTGAAATAGTGCCCACGTGAACACCCATAGCTCTCACCATCTTGCACCTTACACTATAGAAAACAACTTGCATACCCACATCATTTAGTACCCAAAATTTGTGGCCATTAGAAGTAGAAACAACACTTCTTTTCTTTGTTGGTTTTGATGGTGAGAGTGTAGATTTTGTCGATCTTTTATTTTCACTATAGGAATGGAAAAAATATTGCATTAAATAGTGCTTGCATCCAATTGAAATAGTTCCCACACAAACACCCATAGCTCACACCATAGATCCATGTACTATCTTATATCTTCCACTAGAGAAAAAATCTTGCACACCCACATCATTTAGTTTCGATGGTGAGTGTAAATTTTATAGATCATTTCTTTTCATTGCAAGAATACAAGAATGATTTCATTACATAGGCTTGCATCCAATTGAAATAGTGCTCACATGAACACCCTTAGTTAATACCATAGCTCCTCACACCATCTAACACTCTTGCTAAAGAAAATAGCCTACATTTGAGCATGTAGGGACCTATAAATTTACTAAAAGTTCCATAATTGAAAAACACATGGTGGGTAAATTTCAAGCCAAGATCAGGCGTGGATGAGAAGATATTAAAGATTTAAGTTTCCAAAAGTCCTGTAAAATCCCTCAAGATTGAGTTTTGAAGCTTCAAACGATGTTTTGAGGTCCTGAAAGTTGGCAAAATTCCGTTTATGCCACTTCTAGCACATAGAGCACTCTGAGTACTTCAATTTAAAAAGACAGACTCAATTGGGTGCTTGGATCAAAAGTTATGACTCTTAGAAGTACTACTTTTATGAGGGAAGTTAAGAATTTCAAAATATACCTAGAGGTCCTGTTGATGTGTTTTTCGTGACTGCACCAACGCAGAATAAAGTCGCCAACGGCTACCCTATTCTCTCTTGATCAAAGTATCCAGCACGCTAAGATTGCGAGAGAGTTCGTGCATTCAACTCCAAGGTTCTTTTAGTGCGAATAGGCTCAGTTGGCTCGATGTGATTTGCTGGTATTTCAAGGGGACTTACGGAATTGTTCGGCAGCGGAGAAAGGAATTCAAATGCTCAAAAGATTTGTCTATGAAGCGCGGGTTTCCTATTCTAACCAGAAAGTACTGAATTTAAAGTGGCTGCAGGGTTAAGAAAGCTCTAATCTACTCTAAAGTGTGGACATGGCGATCAATTCTCACCAGCTTCAACCGGGCTCTGCTTTGCCTCGCTTCGAACAACCTCCACAGAACCGGTGCAATCTTCAAAGGAGTAGCTCAAGGTGTTCAAATCACAACTTAGCATGAAAATACCATCACAACAACGCATATAAACATACAAATCATGATCGAAGTTAAGTCCATGACATTCCAGTTAACCACACAAGGCGCATTTACCATCAACAAATACACTAGTGGTATGGATGGACGAAGTTGCTTAGATCAAACACCACATTCCACAGTGTTGTACCCCAAAATTAAAATTTTTGTTACACTTAGACATTTTGAAGAAATGAGTAAAAGTCTTGTTAAAACAGTCAAAAAGGTCAAAATTTGGGTGTGCATGTCTTGCATGGAGGGTTAAAACACAAAATTTTCAATTCACGACGATGCGGGTACGCTAAGAAGCGACAACCTACAAAACCCGGATCTGCTTTTCATCCTAAATTTTGGAAAAGCGCTATTTTAGAAATTTTTTCGAAATAGTAGCGTTTTTTCAGGTTTTTCTAGTTTCTTCAAGCGGATCTTGGCAAAATTTTCTAAAAATAGAAATTTCTAAAAATAGAAAGTTGGTCCCGGAACTGATTTTGATTGAAAATAAAATGTAAATATCGGTGCGGTCAGAAAATTCGGGCTTGCCCTCTTGGTCTATTATTCAGCTTTTTCAGAAGCATATCTGGAGTTCCGAAGTCATCAATGGAGGTCATCCGACTGCCAGGCGTTAATTTTAGCATTCAAAACTTCCAGCAGAAAGTGAAACGATGAACATGCACGAGGATCGAGGAAGAAAAGTGAAAAGTCATGAAAATTTTCTAAGTCTGCTGAGTTTGGGCGCCCCAGTTGAAGAAAGGCGCCCACCTTTTCAGGGTACCAATGAAGGAATTAGGTTTGGTCTCCAATAGAAGTTGCTCAGTTTTCAGTCAGCTTCGCGATGGATATCCCCGTCAGAGCATCTGATGATCCAGTCTCCGGCAAATTCAAGTCAAAGTAGAAGGTATGAAGTGAAAATCTGAAACTTGAAGTTGAATAAATTATGAATTTTTCTAAGTCTGGAGAAACTGGGCGCCCTAAGAAGAGAAAGGCGCCCAACTTTTCAAGGATGCAAACAGAGGAATTTGCATTCGAAGCTATAACGGGATGTCTTCAGAATTCAACTGGCTTTGCAGTGAGCTATTCAGCACGACAAACGGAGCTCGCAGTCATCAGATTCAAAAGGCTGAACAGAAGGTCCAATGGGAGTTGAAAAGAGAAATTCAAAGCAAAAGTAAAAAATCAAAAAATAAACTAAGTGTTGGTAAACTGGGCGCCCCCAGCCAAGATAGGCGCCCAACCTTTTGAAGGGTAAAAATCCACTTTTTGACAAACGTGCCTCCAGAGCACCCCCCTTCATTCTTTGTCAGCTTCGCGATGAGCACAGCCATTCAGCAATCCGACGCCCGGAGCTCAAGATTTAACGAGATCGTCTGCGGAAGAGAAGTTAATGAAGAACTTGGAAATTAGAAAAATGGCTAACACTGAAGAAACTGGGCGCCCCTAGAAGGAAAAGCCTCCCGTGAATTCGGAGGTCAAAATCAAGTTTTTAGTAGGAGGTGCCTCCAGAACATCTTCTTCAAAATCAGTCCGGCTTCGCAGTGAACCACTCAGCTCGCCTGTCGGGTAAACCTGTCAACGGGAAATCAGTGGCGAAGTGGCGTGTTAAAATGAAGAAAAGTTGAAAAAGTGGAAATTTTGACTAAGTCTGGTGAAGTTGAGCGCCCCTCTTGGAGAAAGGCACCCAAATCTTCATGCCTTAGAAGATTTTTGAAGATTTTCAAAATTTCAAAATTGCAAAGGAAGAGGGTGGCGTCCAAACTTGAGAAGATGAGATTTAGGGTTTTTGGAATAAAAGCAGAAAAAAAGCAAAACCTAAATCAAAACCTAAGTCTATTTAACTCTTCTTTTCAATGTATTTTTCATTATTTTTGCAGGTAGCATCCAGAGGAGAAAGTTGGAGCAGCAAGTTTGAGAAATTTTTGTGATTCAAGAATCCATAGTTGCTGGTTTTACATCAGATTTTTCAGACCAGCAAGCATAAACCCTTGTTCTTTCAAGCTTTTTGCTCTAGAAGATCAAGTTTTTCAAGCAGAAGGCCAAGGCTTTCAATTTTTCAGTCATCTGGGTCTTTTTGCCTCTATCTTCTGAAGAATTTTTCAAGAACTTCATTAAATTGCAGCAAGTGCTTTTATCTTGCATGTCAGTGAAAACCTCAGTGCATTCAAAATTCAACCATCTGGGTCCTTTCCAATCAGTCTTTTGAAGAAAACCCATATCGCAGCTTTTTTCCAAAAACCTAGGGTTGCCGCTTTTTCAATCAAACGTCAGAGTTTTGCAAATCCAATCAACTGGGTCCATTTCTAACGATATTCTGAACAAAACCCAGATGCCAGCTTTTTTCGGGAAAAATTGAAGAAATTAGGGTTTGCTGCTTTTTCAGTCAAAATTCAAGATTTTCAAAAACGGACGATCTGGGTTGTCTTGTATCGCCATTCTGAACAAAACCCATATCTCAGAAAAATTTCTCAAAAATTCATCCGTTGAAGCACAAAAATCAGCATTCTAAAAATAGAAATTGCACAGACTTGTCTGAATCCAAGGCGAGTTTACAGTCATTCTTCAAGTTTTCTGAAATGGAGTACACTCCTAATGTTTTCAAGTCCGAATCAGCACTTTTTCACGATTACATCAAAACAGCTGAGACAGACTTGCATCATGTCAAGGTGTTCGACCTACCGCCTTGGAGGAGAGCAGCAGCGCTTCAATCAGGAACAAGGGTCATTCTGGACTCCTCGCAGGGTCATTCCTATATCATTCGAGCCTTGAGTTCGTAAATCGCTTGCATTAAGCATTACAACCCGGCTACTAGGGAGATCCAGTCAGCTGATGGCAGGTTGATTTGCAGTTTAAAGCCTGACATGGTTGAAAAGTGTTTTTCCATTCCCCCATGGCCTGAAAGTGTAACTCTTTCGAGGGATGAGTGTGAAAAGATGTGGAATATGCATAAGGACAAATACAGCAAGAAGATTGCCCAGAGATGGATGAAAGAAAAACATAAGACATTGCCCAAGAATGTCGGACGAGGGGAGTTCAAGGACGAAGTTGCCATCATCATCACTTTGCTCAACAGGGTCACTGGTTCCGAGGATGCCACCAAGTTCCAACCTTGGATGTTTTATGCCATACCTCACATTATGAAGAAAACCGAGTTTTATGACTGGCCTACTTTGATTAGTGACTGCCTACATCAACAAATAACAGAATATTTCTAGTTTCATGTATTTCACATGGTGTCATATCTAGTCTACCTGGTGGCCTATCAAGGTCAATTCAGAGGATTGAACACCGAGGGGTCATTGAGCGTTCAACACATATATAATTATTATCCTCAGCTGGAGTTCACAAAGTCGTTGCACCACTACAAAAGGGTGAACGAGGCATTCTTGATGTACACGGTGCGTGACTTAGACAATGAATTGCACGTCCGCATATCTTCAGTTGCTAGGGCAGCAATGGCGGAATGGGCAGATTGGTTTATACAGTTTCCTACCTTTACCTATCTCAGGGTTTATGGTTATTCAGGTGCCCCGCTAATGTTGCCAAGGTATCCGTCAGACGAGGTCATCTTCATGGAATTCTTGAGGCAAGCTCACGGTGTCCACACAGTCTTGAGAAATAGAAAGAAACCCTCTCTTCACTTTCCATTAGGGTTGGGTATTTATACATGCAGGACTGCTGCAGATGCCAGGACAATTGGAGAAGAGTTAGATAAATTCGGTCTCAAATCCTACAGTGAGAGGCGGTCATTTGATCCTCATGGTGTCTACGCTGGCCGGTTGGAAAAGAATTACAATCACATACCCGCACTTGAAGATTTTTGGGCTAACTATGCAGATGAGTTTGAAGTGCGAAGGCGTAACTACAACAGGTTAACTCTCCATCAGATGAAAGATTGCTTAAATGAAGATATAGAAGGGCTCTCTGATGATGATGAAGATGTTCTTCTACCAATGTACACTCAGAAAAGAATCGAGGATCAGCCTCTTCCACAAGTTAATTGGGCAAACAAGGAATCTCTTTCAGTTGAAGACAGAACAAGACAAGTCGTGGAGTATAGTAAGGTTTTCTTAGTGCTTAAAAGGAAGAACTCTATTCCAGTAGCAGAGCCGCCAAGGATAATTCCCTCTTCTTCTACAGCACAGTCAAAAGGAAAGGGTAAAAGTCAGTCTCAAGATGGCGTCAAAGGCGTAGATCGAATAAAAATGTAAAAAGAAGGTTGGATTTCTCAGGCATAGTCATACAGGAACAGCCTACAGTTGATTCAGAAGTTCCTCTTGACGAGCCCATACCTCAGAATGAAGCAGAGGAGCCACCTTCAACACATGTTCCTGTACCTTTGACGGGTTCGTCACCAATTCACATTGATCTTGATATCGAAGATGATGAAGAGATCGCAGCAGTACCTCCTGAGGAAGTTAGTAAAGATACTACGGTGTCTTGGCTTGAGAACTCCTTAGGAAGGGTTAGGAGAAGGCCTTCATATCAAGTGAGTGTTGATGATCTCGATAATATTTATCAGGAACCTCCTAAGAAGAAGGCAAAGAAGCAAGTTCACTTTGATAGGAATCCTGATAACGAGATTGTTGTAGAGACTGCTGTGCCTCCAGAAGATAAGAATAGAGATGAGGTGAACATGGATGATTTTGTAATGGTCAAGGCTAATCTTGGTAGAAATACCAGACATGCAGATTTGAGTCTCTTCAAAGTTGTATCCGAAAACCTACATGAAAGAGTGCTTAAAGATGGAGAAGACAAGGCAGCCCTCAAGGCTGAAAATCAGCAGCTTAGGCTTTTCATCTCTAACCTTGTTCGTGGTTCTTCACAAGCAACCCAGTTGCTGCCCCAGGTCTTAGAGACACCAGCTGATCACCATCAGTTAAGACAGCTGGTCATATGTGGGAAAGAGACTCAGGAGTGGATCGAGAGCTTCATTGTCAGAGGAAAGGAGATCTTGGCTCGGATGTTCCAGTTGAGAGAGAATGCTCATAAACTTCGTCAAAGCATCCAAGGATTTGAACAAACATGGGCTGAAGTAAAACCTAGGCATGAGATTATCATTGCTGATTTAGACACAGCCTACGGTTCAGCAGTTTCAAAGGAGCACAAAAGACAAATCCTTGCTTGGAGAGAGCGTCATGTTTTCAAAGTTAAAACCTATGAGAGGATATCTGAAGAATTCATCACCTACAGGCAAAGGGTGGTTGAAGCTCTCCTTTTCATCAGTGAATTTGTCATAGAGATCCCCTCTCAGTACAGTCTTGAAGATGGTTCTTATGTCAGGGCTTGAGGAGGTGCAAAATCAGTTCCAGAACGTTGTTCATAGTTGCAGCCCAGTTGGCGGAAGGATAGGTCATATTTCAGTGATGTCAGCAAAGTTCAATAAAGCGGCCAATGAGATTGAAGATTTCCTAAGATCTATTGAAGATGCCGAAGATATTCTTGAAAAGCGGTGTTTTGCTGTTGATGGTATAGATGCACCGAACCGGGACACAATCTCGGACTTCCTAGCGGATGTGATCGAGCTTTAAAGCAGCTTTCTTCTAGAAGCTTTCTTTCCCGCTTTCTTTCTATTCTTGGAATAATCCTTATCCATTCTTTGAGGATAGAAAGAAGATAAGATGTAATAGTTGGCGTTTCCCGCTTTTTCTGCTTTTTAGGGTTTTAGTTGTTATCTTGTTTCTAGATTTAGTAATAAAGCTTGCTTGCTGAGCAAGCCCTAGATTGTGAAAGCAAGGAGATTTTAGGGTTCCCTACTCCTCTGCTTCTCTATAAATAAGAGCCTTTGCTCATTTATTTATTTTTTAACCGTGCTTATGAGAACAAAACGCTGAGCCTATTGTGCCTTCTATTTGTTGCTCAAGTATTGTTCATTTGTATTGTGATAAGCAAATTGTTGAGCCTCTTTAGCCAACAAGGAGTTAGTGAGATTGCTGTTTTCTATTGTGTTAAGAATAAGTTTGCAAGCCTCCTTAGCTGCAATTTCTTATTCAAGGCATGTTAGAAGGGAGTTTTGTTTTAGAGATTTGAGTAATAAAATCATGAGCCTCTTTTGCCTTGGTCTAAAATCTCAGATTTCCGTTATCTATGTTATGCTTTCATGATCTTTATTTCAGCTTACAGTGAAGTGTGTAGGTGTTTGTTGAGAGAGAGATTGTTAAAGTATTTTTGTCAGAAATCTACCTTGTTAATTTCTAACTTCTCTTGCTCTGCTATTACTTGAGAGGTTAGGAACGTCTTTAGTCTAAGTTAGTCGTAGTTGAACTTCTTATCGGAAAATCTCAGCTGCGGCGTTTGTGTTTAAAAACCTTGTGCTCTAAGCTGATCCAAAAAGATAGGCAACTTAGTTTTAGTTTACTTTCTTTCAAACACTATCAGCAAGAGGGAGCTTCCCCTCCTAATTTGAAGAGCAGTTTATCTGTGCATAGCTGTCCGTTTTCAAATCCGCATTCCAGAGGTGCGAATTTAAACGCCAACACACAGCTAACTTCTACTTGCATGGAATGAAAATTATACTACTTTGAACTATTTTACGCTACTATATGAATCAGAAGGACGAAGAAACCTTGCTAGCTACTCACAACAAAGACGAAATTCATCATCAATGAAAAACTCTTTTATTGAGAGAGTGTTCACAACAATTTCTTACAAAGTTTTCAAAGGGAAAACTTTCCCTCTTCATCAACTACACTATCAATCTATACTAAGCTACTTCTAAGTTGTCCCTCTACTCTCTACTGTCTAACTTCTACTTCTATGTCTAATTTCTAATGAGATACAAATGAGGGGGGATGCCCCCTTTTATAGCTGGCCAAGTCCAATGGACGGCTCAGATTACAATCGACTGGATGGCCCAGATCGTGCCACCTTAGCCCTAAACAAGATTCGCCCTAAAAACCGCCATAATGGAGAGTGGGGTAATAAATGAGCCATTAATGGCCACCATCTTCTAGAAGATTCTAGCTTTGAAATGCGTTCACACTGCTCCGTTGTTCGCGTTCATCCAACTCCGTTGATCGCTTAGAGGAGGGTAAAAGAGTCTCTAAGATTGCCTCCTCAGATAATAAAATTTGATAGAATTTGGAGTTCAACCGCTCTGTTATTCTTCTTGACGTTGTTCTTCAACTCTGCTCGAGCTTCCATTCTTTGTCACTTGAGTTATACTAAGTCTCAACACTTTGCCATTTTCTTGCGACTTTCTTCCTTCGAGGTTGAGATGTTGTCTTGAATCACTTGCTTCATCACTCTAAGTCATTATCGCTTGGTCTCGACATTCCTCCTGCAAAACAAGCAAGGAGAAGGGTATCAGAACACTTCATAACATAAATTTACTTTACTTACTTGATTTTCACGCTCTAACTTCTGTAATGTCCCCGTTTTTAGCACTTCACTTTTCAGTGATTGGTAGCCTATTCCCAGTGTGCTATCGGCTGGTCAGTGGCAGAATTAGGGTTTTCGGTTGTTTGATGGGTTCTCTTGATGATTCAGGGTTTTGCTTGTTGGAGTTTGGTTGTTTGGATTCTAGATTCCTTCTGGGTTTTCAGAGAGCTTCGCAGAGGTATGACTTGCAACTGCGTCAAGCAACCTTTCCGAACTTACTATTTTTAGTAAGTAATGATGGCTACATCTCGGAGTTTGGGATTTTGGAGTGCGGATTCTTTCTGGGTTTTCAGAAAGCTTCGCAATGGTGTCGCATGCAGTTTGATCCGAGCGACTTTCCGAATTTACTATTTTTAGTAAATTCTATTTTTGGCAGTGATCATGCAGTTTCCAGTGCAGTTGGCTTTCTTCTTCAGTCAGTTCAGTTGGCTTGTTCATTTTTGGCTTTGGGGCGCATTTGAAGAGATAAGTCAAATTATTTAAATAAAGTCATATTTTAATGTTATATTTTACTGTTGACCCCCCCCCCTAGCCTAGTGATTGAACTTTAAGTTGTTTTAAAAGGTGGTCTTTATGGGTGGATGCCTCATTGAGGTGAATTATTATATATTAAAGTTCAAAATATTACTTGGAGAAAAGGACGCCCATTTTATGGAGTGAAGATTTTAAAATAAAGTAAAATTAAACCTTGAGAAAGGGGGCGCCCAAATTGGAGGGAAAAGAAGACAATTCAAATTTGAAAATTAGGGTTTCTTTTCTAGAAGCTTCTGGAGGGTCTTCTCAAAATTATATAAGGAAGCCTTGGGCCTTCATTTCAGTATCTTATGACTTCTATATTGTTATGCTGCCGAAATGGTAACAGGATTGCTTCGAGGAATGAATGCCTCCTAGCCTTGGCTCGACTTCGTGCTTGAGAGATAGCACCTAGTGGAGAGGTTTGCTTGTTTGAGTGACATTTTGTAGTGAGGTTTGCATTTGTAGTTTGGGTTTACTTATGTAGTTCAGTTTATTGCATTTTATGTCATTTTCTGGAGTTGCTGATAACAGGGCTGAATCTATAGTTTCACTCATAAATCAAAAAATACAAAAAGAGTTGTTCTGGGTATTGTCTCATTGGTTTTCTTTGTTGGAAGCGACCCTTCATGAATATTTGCAGATTTTAATATGAAGCTTATGATTTTATAAAGCAAATTCGTCATTCCTTGTAGGGCGCCCTTTCTGGAGTGCTTTGGGATCCATACCATTAATTAATAGCCACTTTTAGCTGCCCTTTCTCATTACTAAACTAGGCGCCATCATTTTGAGGGTCTATTGCATCAGATTTGAAGTCATTTGGGTCAGTTTTGAGTGATATATGAGCATTTTAGTGAGGTTCTGTGTTGCTGGTTTAGCATTTCAAGTTGCTGGTCTGTTATATCAGTCTTGAGTAATTTGCATTTTGGTGAGGAGTTTGTGTCTGGAAGGTCATAATTAACCTTGGAATGATCATATCTACTACTGCAGCAGTGGAGAGCTTCTAATCTTATTCATTGCAGGCATCTTCTGATATTTTTGTAAGCTGAATAGTAGTACTGTCAGCATTCTCTCTTCTGTTCTTTACTTTACTGTATTTCCCATTGGATAAGTGGAAGAGGCTGGCTTGCCGCCTATTTACTTTGAATTGCATTGTAACATCTTACATCTCCGCCCTATGGTAGCTCCATTCCCACTCCGGGTTTGAAAGCACATTCTGGGTGTTGAGTTTATTTCGAAGTTGCATTTGTATTTCTTTAAATCTCCATCATATGGTCGCCTCATTCCATTCTGGTTTGAGTAGCAAATACTTGGTGTTGAGTTACTTTCAGTTGCAGTTCTGATTTATTGTACTGACAATCCTCTTGCCATATGACAGCCTCTCTCTTGTTGAGATTGAGTGCGCATTCTTGGCGAAGAGTTATATTGTAACTGCTAGTTTGATTTATCTAACCCTAACGGGTGCCTTCTGTATGTTGTTGTAATTGCATTCAAAAATCGGAAAAAATTTGGTCCGGTTCTTTTAGTGGTATTAGAGCCATGCATCCTGCCATCCTGTGCCCATCAAGGTTCAGTTGACAGATTGAATGACAGAGAAATCAGTTTCTACACTAGAGGTCATAATAGAGTTCAGTTTAGCTCAGAAGTTTTGAAGATGTTGCATTTCCTGAAATCCAGAAATCATGAGAAGTCGGATTTGATTGAGGTGTCTAAAGAATGCTAGTTCAAGAGGAAATGTGAACATGAGGCTGCCAAACTCCATAAAGATTATCAGAGCATGACAGAGGAGTTTAAGAACGTAGTTTCATTTGATACCTTTTTGGATTGTGTGGTGATTTATTACTGTGGAAAGTGGGCTATGGTCAACTACATCAAGAAAATGATTAAGGAGGAAACAGAACATGCCATGGTTGCAGGTGCAAGGAAGGAAGAAGAAGTGCTTGTTTGTGGATTGCAGCCCACAAATGAACATTACGAAGAGAAAAATCAGTCAACTAATATTGAAGATGGCACAAGCAAGGTGCACATATCACATCAAAATGAATGTGAGCTTGATGAAAATACCTTGGCAAGTGAAGAGTTAAGGGTAGAGCCTCATAATACGCCCCTTGACTTGCATGTGATAGCAAGTGAAGAAGAGCAAGTTGAAGGAGAGGTTTGCTTGTTTGAGTGAAACATTTTTTTTTTTGTGAAACATTGTATAAGTTGGAAATGTACAATCTTAACATGAAAAGCAATTATGCATTTGCAAAGTTATCTACGTCCTCTGGGGTACAAGGAACGGTCATGACAAACACTAAACTTTTATCCAGATGAAAGCAAAAGAGAAACATAAGGATAACATACATTCATGCATAATTATAAGAGAGATACAATATCTTATTGTGATTCAATTCATAGTTTCATGTTATAATTGTGGAGCATATTTCCACAGATACAACACATCAAAGATACAATGGAACATTCAATATAGCTTCCCTTATATTATGAGGAAGAATACATTGAGTACATAAATGAGGTTTATGGTACAAAAGGAAGGAAATTCTTCATCCAAGCAAAACTATGGAATTCTGCATTTGCATCTGTCTCACGAACACATCCTGGGAACCCAATGGGTGCATAGCACGTTCCACCCGACCATGTGGACGCAAAGGTCCACTCCCCGTGCTAGGAAATGACAAGAAAGGGTCCACATCCAACAAGATCAAGTAAACAAGACTAACATCAACACTGACATAGAACAACATCCCATAGTACATCAACAAGCACATTGACAAGTACATCAAGTACATCAAGTAGTATATCGACAAGTACATCATCAAGTACATCGACAAGTACATCAAAAGTACATCGACAAGTACATTGACAAGTACATCAACAAGTACATCAAAAAGTACATCGACAAGTACATCAATAAGTACATCAATAAGTACATCAACAAGTACATCAAAAAGTACATCGACAAGTACATCAATAAGTACATCAACAAGTACATCAAAAAGTACATCGACAAGTACATCAACACTTCTAGAGGCTACCAAGCAAAGAAGGGTAAATGGATACTTAGGGAGAGTGTCATCGCATGGCCTTACATGGATTATCCAGGCAACCTATCACAAGGTACCGCCTCCATCTATGGTTATCCAGGCAGCCTATCTCAAGGCACCGCTCCATAGGGTGACTCATGCGGGACCACTTACCTTTCGTGAGGACAAGGCAGTGATCTTACCAACCAGGTCTTCTCATCCCATCCTTAGTCTGTGAAAGCACTAACGGTAGGGTGAGGCACATCATTAATCTTGTTTAATGTTTTAGCTACCCAAACGCACTAGTTTATTAATTATATTATCACTTGTTTAGGAAAATCTTCCATGGGTTACCCTAACAGCCCCTTTGTGGGCCGGCCCCCATGAAGAGCCACCCTCCCCAACAGTTCCACAACAAAGCTCACAACTACAAGGGGTGTACCAAACATAAAAGCCATAAAATGAAAACACATGCGAGGCATGTACCATCTCGCTCGTAATTACCACCAAAATGCAAGGAAATCATGGAACAAGGTACACCCGTGAGCTCAAAATAGAATCACAATCAATGGAATTCAAAGGTCTAATCATGAGAATATTCAACACACACAAAAGGTTCCCATCGCCTCTGGAAGTCTAACAGCCTACCACCCATGGCTATCAAAAGGAAGTAACTTAAACATTTGGGTTCCCATCATATCCACAATATATCTAGACATAAAATTACCCAAAAGTGCAATTAAACAAGAGGGAAATATGAACAACAAAGAATCACTAGTATGCATAAAGAATCAATACCAAAGAGTACTCAGATTAACTAAATAACAATCTAACATGTACAAAATAAGTTATAAATATCCTTTCACTTATACGTAAACATAATCCAATCCTACTCAAAATAGTGTAAAGAATTATTAAATGATTAACCACAATTAAGTGCATTTCAGATCATAATGTCCTTAAAGTGAGTAAGCCCTAGAATATGGTATACATTTAATTACTTTTAAACTAAATAACTTTAATTAAAAATTTGCTGTCCTCCTTAGCTAATTCTAATTTTTAATTCCAATCTGAGCACTTTTATCGCAACACAATCTAATGAAAGAAAATTGTAATTAAATTTAACTTTTAATAATTAGAAATTAAAACTAATTTTTAAATGCACTTGAAAACAGATCTAACCTATAATTTTTAGCAACTGTTAAATACATCAGAAAATAACATTGCTTCAAAATAATTAAAGTTTTAAAATATGATCTATATATTTATATTTGTTACTTAAAAATATAAATTAAATTTACGGCAGTAATTTATTCAAAAATATCTCATACATGCAAATCACAAATCATTAGTAACAAAATTTGTAAATAGTTTAATTTTAACTAAACTTGTAATTAGAAATAAAATAAAAATTATAAAAAAATAAATTAAAGGTACTTGTTCATTATTTCCATATATATTACTTTTATTTTAAAAGAAAGCTGAAAATAAAGAATAAAAGAATATTCTTTTTATTTTATTTTAAAATGAATGGTAAAAATACTTAACCTTTATTTTAAAAAGGAATGGTAAAAATACTTAACTTTTACCCCTATACATACCTTTATTTAATTCTATATTAATGTGAGTGGAATGTATTCCCTTTATCCTTTCTTTTAGGGATTATTTATACACAAGGAATAGATAGAAGACTTTTAAAAATGGAAGTGAATGGGGTAAATAAGGAGTCCCAAAACGGGAGATTTTCCAAGTAAAAGTAAACAGCATGTGTGAGGCCGAGTCCTAAAGAGTGGGGAGGCACAGGCAAGGCTCGTGAACTGACATTATAAAAGCACATCTAATGATGAATTTTTCAAGGCACAACAACACCTACTTGCAGGAATTTAGATTTTTATCCAAGTTCTTAGCAGTGGTGTAAATTCCAGCTGTACAACATTCTGTTTGCCAGAACTGGAGAAGTGACAAATTGCCAAGGAGTCAGGGAGACTATTTATTTTACTACGAAGTCAATCTTAAATGCAACAGCTGAGAAGGGTTGCGAAGATAACAAGGAAATTAAATGTACAAGCATCTGTTATAGGGAATATCCCAATGCCACAGGAGAAAGCAATATCGATTTAGCAGCCATAGATAACATGAATGAGGTTAAATTAAAATAGTGCATGAAGCATGACAATATAAATTACCTTCACCCTTCTGGTGTTTTATTGACCATCCATGATAGATTGTCAATAAAAATCAAGAAAGTTATTTAAACCACAATACTCCCTATTTTGTTTAAGTGTTGCAGCTGTGATAGTTTTGCCATTGTTCAGAAGGCTGAGAGGGGAACATGGACACCCATAAAGCAAGCGAACTGCATGACAGAATGCCTCAAAGAGACGGGTTTCATAGACTGCAGGCTACGTACAAAAAGATGGCTTAAGAACTTTTCAAGCAAATGCAATTAGCAGGTGTAAAGACAAAATCTTATTCCTAACGTATAAATACTTCAACTGGGAAAAGGCTGTGAAGGATATCAGGGAGGTTGTTTAAATTTATGTATCCTCCAAAGTATAACTACTGTAGCTGAGACAGGTTGCCAAAGACATCAGGGAAAATATAAGCAACAGTCAGAAGCAATAACCAACGCCACTGGTGACAGCAATAACGGGTTAGCAGCCAAAGAAAATCAAAGAAATGGTATAAATTAAAGATATTGCATGGAGCATAAAAAAATAAAATAAGTAAATAAAATAGAAATCCTCTTCCCCCCTGTTGGTGTTTCCTTACTCTCCTATGCCGTTTCAATCTCAAGAAGGCCACTTGAAGTCACACAGGCACGAGCTACTTTAACTAGCAGGAGAAACCTCCAAAGTCAGGCAAAATTAAACCAGTGCGCAGGAAATAGCTGGTATGTTTTTATTTATTTATTATTATTTTTTTTTTCATCATTATGAATAATCTCTGTGAGCTCAAAGTTAGGAAAAACTTTTCTAATATATTATTATGTTGACCCTATTTTATTTTAAGTGTTGCAACTGCGATAGGTTGACAATAAAATCAAGAACGTTATTTAAACTTTTAACTTCCTATCTGTTTAAGTGTTGCAGCTGAAAATGGTTGACAATGGAATAAGAGAGATTATCAATTTACCCTGGAGTAATCTCCATGAACCTTGAACCTAAACAAGACCATATATATTTATTTATTGCACAAAGATTGGAGAAATACGGAAACACATTCATCAAATGCAGCCAAGTCAGAAGTAGAAAAAATTATTTTACGGTGAAAGAAGAAAACCCCCTGAACTCTAGGCAGGGTTAATTCAGTGGCAAACAAATAATTGCATTAAGAAGTTAAACTTTTATTGACTGAAGTTTAAAATCTGAAATTCAACAATTAAAAATTCAAATTCACTAACCTGGATTTGGCAGTCCGTGACAAAATTTTCCCTTCTGTAAAATTTCTCTTCACCCTCTGTGTTTTCCGCAACTCCCCCTTCTTCTCCATTTTATCTTTTTTTTAAATTCAAGACATTCTTTCCAATCTCGATGAGCAAGGTACAGGTGTCCATCAACACAGTTTTCAATTTTACACCCGGCACCTAATATTTATCTTGTTTAACACTTGGAGGAATTTAGTAAAATAAGAAATCTACCCCCACTATTCTTGACTGTAGTAACGGAAAGAATTACAATGTTAAATTGATTTGATCAAAACTAATTTATCCCGTATTAATTCATGCTTATTCAATTTAATGAAAACTCGGGTGGATAAAATAAAAAAAAAACTTTTAATATAATTATATATATACATATACATCTAATTATTATTTATTATTTGAATTTATTTTTAAAACTTTACTTTAGGGGTAATATTATATTACATCCCTCCATCAAATAATTTTAAATCTAATATTTAAAATTTATCAAGTAATTTAAATTTAAATTATAAACTTTGTGAATTTAAATTAAAATAAACATCATGCAATTTTGTGTTTCATTTAAATTTCAATATAGTTTAACCTTTACATGAATCTAATATTTAAATTATTAAAATTTAATAATTTAATTTATTAAATCCATATTATAAAAATAAGCTATGAAGCTTCAAAACAAGGCCTAAATGGACATAAGCAATGACTATGCCTGATACAAGCACTACATTAATTAACCAATTATCCAGATTGATACACATCCAAATAACATGATAAACACATCAAGATTTACGACTTAAAATGATCAATCATGAAATAGTACAATACCATAACAGGATGAAATACTGACGGACGACAGACACAGACATGGACACTTCCTTGTCAAATTCTTAAACCACGTCATAACCATTGGGTATATTGGGCATGCTCAAACCTGACGATGCAGGTGGAGTCGGTGCTCGGTACCTGCAGTCCTGCATAAAAACAAGTGTTCGAACAACGTATATATATCTAATGTTAAACACATTGTGAGGGAGAATTGCGGTGTGGCAGGGCACTCACGAATGAGCGATGCAACACCGTCCCCCTCACCCGAGCATCAACATCAACACATTGTCATACATATCAAGAAATTAGTATTACACAATTTTCATAACCACACGTATAGCAAAATAGGTAAAGACGACACCATGTATCATTATATTATCAACATCATATAATAGTATCATGTGCACCAAGCAAAACACACTTGCCCAAACAGGAAAAACAATCACCAATGTAATCTCGAGCATGCATCAAACGTAAACAGTATCCACATAGTAACAAAAGAGAACAGTATCATGAGGGGCACTACATGAGGAGGTGCGATATTCAAGGTAGCCAACTTCTTGTTTGTAAGTGACATGCCTCTTGGATGAGGCCGCCATGTTCTTGAAGAATCACGTCTCTCCCTTCATGTGGTATATATACTCTTTGGTTGTAACTCATTCGATCATCCATTCATTAACATTCATTCCATTCATTTCAAGTTCGAGTTCTTCAAGTACGAATTTGTCTCAAGAGCAGATCGATAATTGTGTAGAAGGTTGAGATCATTGTTAGCAGATTCCATTGCTCAGTTTCTGTATTTGCATCAGATTGTGGTGCTTATTGGCCTTCTTATCGGCCTATTGTAAAGAGGACATTCTTGTTGTGATTCTATAATATAAGAGATATTATTGGCTGGGTTTTTCTCCCTCAAGAGGGTTTTTCTAGGGTATCTATTGTGTCTTGTATTGAATTTTTTTTAAATTAATTTCTGTACATCTTAATCTGATCATAAATTTAACATCAATTGGGCTGGGCATGCAGATTTTGCATGATGATACCTCTCTCATTTATAATGCAAAATCAACTCTTTAGGATTTGAGTTGTGAGACACCTTCTGATTCACGTGATGGGAATGGTGAGATATGGTATCCAAGAGATTATTCGGGGTCCCCTTGGTTCAAATTGGTGAATTTAACCTTAATTGCATTGTGAGGACCGCTCATCATTTTTCTTTTAGCCTGCATACAAATGATTTGACCATGTTTTGGATGGTACATAAGAGTTGGGTAGCATTGGAGAATCCGAGTCTCACGCTAGGCTTGCTATTCTACGAAGAATTTTCATAGTTGGGTCAAGGATTATCAACTCACGTAGGATTGTACGATGGCTGTCCAAGAATGCTGAGCATAAACATTCCAGATTTGGAGTCGTTGACTATAACGGATTGCTAGGGTTTGTATGTGCAAAATTGTTACTTCAACACTTGGAGTTTGAGTGACAATGGTTTCCAGGCTTTGGATCCAGGAATTCACATGATTGTTGGATTGCTTCATAGGGTGTTGCGAGAAGATAGAATTGCAGATTTTGATTATATTAGAGTGGTGCAGCGAATTAGTGATGGAGCATTCGTAAGATTGGTACGGGATCGTGGTATTTGGCTATGACATTCAGGTAAGGATTGTTTGGGGACAAGCAATCTCCAAGAAGGGAGGACTGTAATGTCCCTGATTTCCGATTTGCCACACAAAAATTAATTTAATTATTTGCTATTGCCTGGCAAGAAGTATATTTAAAAAGGTAATATTAAATATTTAGATTAAAGTATTATTACAAAGTGATGTTGAGGAAATATTTTAAGGTATTTTATATGTTTTGGCAGGAAATTTAAAATGTGTTTCTAGAAGTTTCTTAGAAAGTTTAGATTAAAGTATTATTATAAAGTGACGTTGAGGAAATATTTTAAGGTATTTTATATGTTTTGGCAGGAAATTTAAAATGTGTTTTTGGAAGTTTCTTAGAAAGGTTATAAAAGTGGATGCAAGAGTTCATTTGGGTATGCTAGTTTATTATTCTATTTGGTATTTTGGAGGATCTCTCTGGAGTCCAAAACCCTAGGCTGGAATTCCTACGCGTGAACCAGTTTCAGTAGTGAAACTATCTGCCCTAGCTGGATACAAGCGAAATCACTCACGTTTAGTGTTTGCACAATAACGGTGGTACAAAAATTTGTGAAGTCTTTGGAGAAGACAAATTTCAGAGGTTGTATCGATTTGGAGATATTTGGTGATAATAATTTAATATTTTATTTGTTTCAAATATCAGGATATCTGGTTTATGTTTGCAGAAGGAAGATTGAATACAAAGTAAAATATTAGTTCTGTTGAAGACCTATAGAACCATTGATAATATTTGTTTTGGGTCAGTATACGGTCGATAGCTACTAAAACAGATGGGTTTAATATTTATTTATTGGAATCATATGAAGGATTATGAAAGTATTGCTGGGTGGGAGAATATATGTGCCCAGGTGTGGAGTTTACCAACAATTTTGAGGGCAGATTTGTATATTTCAGTTATTAGCGTGAGACATTAACCAAAATTAATAGGGTGTCTAGTTTTATGCAAAAATGAGTTCCATTAATGTAATGTCCCCTTCTCAAACCTGATCTTTCCAGTGACCGTTGGCCTTTTCCGGAGACCTGAAGGCTAGTCGGAAGGTGAAATTAGGGTTTCCTATTTTGAAGGATGTCGTTGCTCGGAGTTGGTGGATTCAATGGTGGATTCTTTCTGGGTTTTCAGAGAGCTTCGCAGTGGTATGTTCTTCTTGGCATTCTGAGCATCTTCAGGAATTTACTATTTTTAGTAAATTCTATTTTTGGCAGTTTTTTAGTTGGGTTCGGCATGGTTGACTTCCTACATCAGTTTGATCAGTTGGCTTGTTCATTTATGGCTTCGGGGCACATTTGGAGAGATAAGTTGAGCTATTTAATTAAAGTCACGTTTTAATATTATATTTTAACGTTGACCCCCTTGGTCTAGCCTATTGACTTCATGTTGTTTTGAAAGGTGGTCTTTTGAGGGTGGTGTCTTCATTAAAGATTATTTTATAATTTATCAAAGTCAAATCAAGCCTTAAGTTGGACACATTTATTAAAGTGTTGAATTTATTTAAAAATGTCAAGATTGAGCTATGAAGAAAAGGGACGCCATCTTTTGAAAAGGATTAGGGTTTTGACTTTGAAGAGAAGTTTAGGGTTTCGAGAAGTCAACAGGAAATTATAAAAGGAAGACTTTGATCCTCAAATCTTTATCTTTGGTCTACAGTATTGTTATGCTGCCGGTTTGGCTCTGGAATTGCTTCGGGGAATGAAGGCCTCCTAGCTCGGGCATTGCTTCTTGCTTGCAACACAACAACTAGTGGTGATTTAGTATAGTTTTGTGAGTTTTATTGAGATTTGTGTATTGTAATCTGCATTGTGTCTAATTAGTTTCTGGTTTTGCATATTAGAGGTTTCCAGATATTGCATTTAGCTACAGCAGATTTATGTTTTTATTCGTAAATCAGAAAATACAAAAATATTTGTTTTGGGTATTGCATAATCCTCTCTGTCTAGGCAAGGCGCCCATGTGTACCAGTTTGTAGAATTTTAAAGGAAGTATTTGATTTTTAATTGCAAAGTCGCCCCCTTGCTGGGCCATACCTTTCAAATCTGCATTGGGATTCGTGCAGATTAGAATCTGTGGTATTTTGATCAGTTTTAGTGCTTTGATTTGGTCGCCTATGTCATTAGGGTGTATTGCAGTTCATTTCACATCATTCGGAGATTCTTTGAGAGATTTATGAACATTTCTGTAAGTTTGTAGGCTGCTGGTTATTCAATTGAAAGTGCAGATCTGTGAAATCAGAATTATCATTATGGTCCTTGTGAGAAGTTATTGATTTGGCATCTTGGATCAAGACAAGGAGAGTCCTTTATATGAGGTACTGCTAATCTTTCATATTCCTATGCTCTTGGCAGGCAAATGAGTTTCTTTTTGTAAACTGACAGTAGTACTGGCAATAATTCTCTATCTTATTCAATTCTGATTTGTAATGCTCACTTTCCATTGTGAAGTTATTTTGTAATAGTTACATCTCTGCCCTATGGTAGCTACTTTCCCAGTTCGGGTTAAAAAGCACATTCTGGGTGTTGAGTCCTTTCAACAATTCAGTTATTTCTTTCAAGCATTGTTATTTGTAATACTCCGCCATATGGTCGCCCCTCACTCCATATTGGATTGGGTAGCACATATTTGGTGTCGAGTTCCCTTTCAGTACTTAGTATAGAAGATCCTCTGACCATATGCTCGCCATCATCGGCGCCATTCTTGGTTAGAGTTCCTACATAAGCATTTTGATTAAGATCCTCTGACCAATGCTCACACCTTGCTCGCATCGGGATCTTGGTGTACATTTTGGTTAGAGTTGCTTTAGCAACGTTTTGGTTTAACTGCTAACCTTAACGGGTGCATTGCTTTGTAAATTGTAATTTGAAAAATCGAAAAAAAAATTGGCTCGGAATATTTCAATTAATTGGTTGATTTTTTGAGAAGAAAACATTAATAGCTAGGTGTGGCCTTTTATTAGCAAATTGTGGGTATAAGAAGGCATTGAGAAGTCTGAATGGAAACAAATTAATCCATAATGGAGCAATTTAAAATGTTTCAAGAACAAATTGGGGTATCAAAGGGAGTCGTGCAAATGTATTAAATTGAATCGATGCTATCAAGTTGAGTTTATAAAGTGACTTGGTGATTATTTATGAACTATAAAAAGGTCACTTTATTTTCTTGGATTAATTAAAATATCAAAAGTGAGGAAAATGAAAAGGTCATTTTTGTGAGATGGATATAAAAGTGAAAAAGGGGAGTTCATTTCCATTAAGCTTGAATATAATTGTACTTGTGAACTTGGAGAGCTTTTCAGAGTTCGAACCCTAGGATGAAAATCCTAAGGGTGATTGGTTTCGATGGTGCAACAAATCTACCCTAGCCAATTCATTGGAGAAATTATTCAGGTTTTGGACACTGGATTTTACAGGCAGGAAAAGAAGAAATTTGGGAAGTCTCTTTTAGAGACAAATTTCAGAATACCAGGGTTAATGCTCATACAGGAGAAATTAGAATACATAATAAAATATTTTTTCGGTGATAATCCTACTATGCATGGTTATCAACTGTGATGTGATATTCTATTGAAAATAGTGATTTTAGTTGAATAGTTTCATATTTCCCAGGCATCAAATATATCCCTTGGACTACGTATACCCCTTTGGAAGGGCGCCAAATTTCTTGTATTAGCCGTAGTCTTTATATTTAGGAATCAAAGCCTTTAATTGGTTTGCCCAATTTCTATGGCCACATCAACAAGTTAAAAAGGGGGGCGATAATTTGTATGCAACACCAATAATAATTTGAAAATTGAGACACAACAACTGGAAATAATCGCTGGGCTAATTGGAAGTCGTGACTTTTCTCCTAGCTACAGCTCCCCAAGTAAGAGGTTTGTGGGTGACGTGGAAGAGATCCCTGGACAACAAAGTCAAACAGGAGGAGTGCGTCAGTTGGAAAGCCTGCGTGGAGTTTCTAATGCTACGATTCCTGTTTTGTAAGCCGCCACTTCCTTTACAAAGTGTCGTGCTCCACATGAGGTGCCTTATTTAATTATAATTGCATTTTGAGACTTTTAATTTAAATCTCGTATCATACATCAAGTTAGCAACATTTTATGTGTTAAATTTCATTTCCAACACTTCTGATAATAATATCCTCTATTATAATTTTAAGGAAAAATCATATCTGCTGCATGTTGTACGAAGTACATTCAACTCTTTCAAATCAACACATATATTATTTTGTAATTGAAGTTGGCGAAGAATATATGTTTGAATGTATTGCATAACATTCATCAAGCTCTTGGCAACAACTCAAAAACATATTTAGAATAGTAAACCTGGTACTATTTGATGAAATGCCTAAACGTACAGCTTAGTGAATTTGAAAAATTTTCGCTTCCAAAATTGCTTGGGGATATTACACTTTATTCTATAGGTAGTGTATAGTAAAATTCATTTCTTTGGTATAGGTATAACCTATCACAAGACCACCCATACCTTTGGAAAAGTGATCTTTAAGACCAATGGTTATTGATTAAGAGACAACTACTGACCCAATTTTTCATAACTAAATGATAAATTACCCTACTGTAGTTGACAATATATTTGATCTGAATTTGGATCAGTTCAAGTCAGCTAACTTGGTCACTTAAATATTCTCATTGAAGCTAACTCCTATGCTAAACAATTCTAAAGGCTCATTCTTGCAAATTGACACCTAAACTAAGTTTCAGAAGGTAACTATTGAAGGACAATAGAGGAAAATGAGCTAAATGACTTGACTACTTAGCGTGGTTGGACTTGATAGAGATATGAGATAGTAGTGACGAGTTTGGCTAGGGTTGAATTTGTGTCAGTAGTTGATTGTAGTTGAACCTATCTCTGACATAGTTGGGCATGTAGAAAGGATTTGACTGTCGGTGAACATGTTGCAAAAGACGACAGAGCCAAGGTTTGTAGTGTTTGGCTGCTTTGGAACACTTTGAAAGATTTCTTTTCAGTTACAAGGATGTTGGAATACCCTTGTTGACTATTCTTGTAACTTATTCTTGTTAAAAAAAGCTCTAAGTGGTCATTGTGTCATGCCCCCGCAGACTGGAACAAAAAATCAAGCAAATAAGATAAAACAATAAATAATATAAATAGTAATAAACAATGTTTATGCTGGCCGACTTCCCTTTTCAAATACAATAAAGCATTGTCCTTGCTATATGTTGGCCGACCCTGATTGTATTAACGCCAACACTAGAAATTAGATTTAAATTATCTTTATGGCCGACTAAGTAAGGAGCAGATACAAATACCTATTAATCGGTCAAGCTAATGAGGGGATATTTTAATTAATAGGAAGAGATAATAAATTAAAGGAAGGCAACGTTTTAGATAAGAAGTAGTGATTATGGCTTATAGAAATAACAGCAATTCATATATATAAACAAGCGTCCAAATTAGTGATATAAAAACTAATATGTAAGTTGGCAGCACTAGAAGACTATGCTAATGCTGAATGGTGGCGATCCCAAGGATAATCCAAAAGAAAGGGACGCCTCCCTTAGAGAAGGAACACCCATTGTGAAAAGGTGTCTCACTTGAGAATATGAAGATATAAACGATAGAAGAAGGAACATAAGAAGATCTAAACACAAACATATAGAAGAGCATTTCCTGAGCATAACAACGGAAATACTCACATAATATACTCAAGATAGGAAGTAGAAATAAATGAGAAATCTGGAGTATTCTTCTAAGTGTAGCAATAGAGATCAACAACAGATGAGGAAGCCATAGAAGGGAACATGATAGGAGATAGAAAGAAATAGAATATCAATAGGAAGCAGACCATACATCAGTTTAATGAGATATATATGAAGATAAATGATAAATCAATAAGGGAAGTAAGATGAATATATATACGATTAAGCAATAATAATGCTTGCAGCAATTATCGAGCCTTATAAGTAATTATGGTACTTTAATATGAATGATAGATTCTTATTTGCTTGATCTATACCAATGATATACTTTGAGTGTTAAGAAGAGATCATCGATTAAGGAGAAGAAACATACAAGCCAGGAGACAAAGGAGAATCTGTCCAGTACATCACCACGGATTGCTATTATTAGATATATCCTATATTGAGGTGTATTCTTTGCAAATCATTGCTTACATATGTATGCATATTGCCTATATGATAATAGGAATATTTAATGAATGATTTCTTGTGATAGAATATATGATGTGCTTGATTGTTTGAAACCCATCTTGTAGGATGGGCCTGGGGTGGAGTGGTAGATAGGCTAAGGATGCTTACGCAGAGAGCCAGCAAAGCCCACTTACCACCCCCGCCCAATTCCACTAGATGGCAAGCGTCTTTAGGGAGTCGAGGCATTGATGGGGAAAGCAGGTTTAAGTTGCCAAGGGGGAGGGTTGTGGTACATACCCTCTTAGGCTTGGTATATGGCTTCGAGCGGACCCATCATGTCCCTTCTCCCAAAATTCTAATATGTTTGCATTGTTGATAATCTATGAATGTGATGTAATTCTCTAACTCTCATAAGTATATATGTATATATTTGCATATCTTGTTCATATGGTGTTTGCAAGATTCAAACCCGAGATTGCATTATTAAAGAGATATTTTAATTGGTAAGACGAATCCTAACCCTAGTTGTTGCAATTTGTGTTCAATAGGAAAATTCTAGGGAAAATCAGGTTCGGGGACATTGTAGTGGTATTAGAGCATCTTTCCTGCCATCCTGTGTATACTTCATGTATTACATGTATTCATGTGTATGCTTCATGCTTCCTGTGTATACTTTATGAATTCATGTGTATGCTTCATGCTTTCTGCGTATACTTCATGTATTACGTGTATTCATGTGTATGCTTCATGCTTCTTGTGTATACTTCATGTATTACATGTATTCATGTGTATGCTTCATGCTTCCTACATATACTTCATGTATTTGTATTCATGTATATGCTTCATGCTTCTTGTGTATACTTAATATATTACGTGTATTCATGTGAATACTTTGCATACCTTGTATTCAAGTGTATACCTTGTGACTTACGTGTTTTCAAGTGTATACTTTGTGGCTTACATGTATTCAAGTGTATACCTTGTGACTTACGTGTTTTCAAGTGTATACATTGTGGCTTACGTGTATTCAAGTGTATACCTTGTGACTTACGTTTTTTCAAGTGTATACTTTGTGGCTTACGTGTATTCAAGTGTATACCTTGTGACATACATGTATTCAAGTGTATACTTTGTGGCTTACATGAATTCAAGTGTATACATTGTGACTTACGTGTATTCAAGTGTATACGTGACTTACGTGTATACTTTGTGACTTATGTGAATTCAAGTATATACCTTGTGACTTACGTGTATTCAAGTGTATACTTTGTGACTTACATGTATTCATGCGTATGCCTTGTGTCTTGCTTGTATTCATGTGTATATCTTGTGACTTGCGTGCATTCACACTTTGTGACTTATGTGTATTTATGGGTATACTTTGTGACCCGCATGTATTTTGGCATATGCTTCATGACTTACATGTATTTATGTGCGTGCGTCATATCTTATATGTATTTATGTGTCTTTCACATGCATGCTACATGTATCAAGTATATCCATGTGCTTGCTTCATACCAAAGGTGTCTTCAACAAAGGTGTTTATGATTACTTTGTCTATCAAAATGCTTCTTGAGTTGGAAACACTAACAAATTAACTTATCTAAAACTGAATTATTATTAGTATCCAAATGCAATAATGAAGAGTTGTAACTACTGAAATGAAAAGGTATGACTCCCTCAAACTTGCGATGTAAAAGGGAGAGCATTTCATCCATATCATCATTTGAAGAATCCAATTAAGAATAGAGGCTTAAGTAAATTTGCAAGAGATTTAAATTAGGATATGTGAAGGGATATAACTCCAGATCTGAAAAGTTGTGACCCTTCAAATATGAAAGACTATAACTCCCTCAACAATAAGGTAAAAAGGGGGAACCATTCCTTGTAAAGAAACTATCAGTAGGAAATAAGTCTAACAATCAACTTGGGAGTAAGGTATTGTTATCAAGGGTGATTATAAAGGGTGGTGGTTCCTTCAAGAAATGAATATAAGGGATGAATCAATTCATTAACATTCGATAAACGCTCATTATTCATCTATCCCTCAAGAAATCAAGCAATCATCACCCATCAAGAAATCAAACAATCAAAATTATCAAAAGATTTCCCAAGGCAACAACACAATTATTCTAACAAAGAGTAATTGGTGCAATCAAGTCCATACCACTTTTTAACCTACAAAATGGATCTAGTGAGGTTTACCTTGTGGACCAAAATTACTCCTATATGTAATATCTAGAATAGATCATTTCATCTAAGGGTCTTTCTCTCTTGAGCTTTTTCTTGAAGTAGCTCTACATTCATAAAACTTGACACAAATCAAGCTACATGAGCCTATGCTAAGTTACATTATGGGTACATAACCCACAAATCCTAGGATCATTCTCACCTTTCAAACCTTGGATAAATTGATATGATTTAATAAATCAGGTACTTTATCAAGATATGAAATTTTTTGGTAATAAACATGGAGAGATGATAAAGAAGAGTGATAACCTCCGATTGAGTTAGAAGATGGAGCACAAATTGGCTAATAGGGTAAAACTATAAAAGCTAAACTATTGTACATCTTTTTGATTGACTTGATGAACCCCATAAATTTGTACTTATGGGAATGACAAATGTTTACTATAACACTATAAGCTCCTCATTAGATATGAACTTGCATCAAACTATGAAAGCATGCTTTAACTAAGGAAAGTTATCATCCAAACGTCTAGGTCCTTTACACAAATACAAAGGGATCTAACACAAAGGAGTGGGATCTTGATACTCACGCGATCCATCATAATTTTAGATTTCAACGAAGGGAAATGAAGAGTTTGTACCTTTGCGGTGATGAAATGAGAGAATGATGCAGAGAAAGAACTTATTCTTGACTCTCTTGACACATTTCATACAAGGATTAATCACATTCAATAACTAGGTGCATCCTAGTTCATCCTAGATACATTGCTCCTGTAGTTAATGGCATTCAACAAGCAAAATTAACATAACACATGAAATCTTGGACTGTTCCAGTCCTCTTACAATGCATTATGATGTTTTACAGCTCATCATTCCTTTATGAAATCAAATGACATATATTTTGTTAAACCCTCAAGCAACTAGGGTTTAATCCCTTTTGACAAGGTTTTTCTTATAACAGTCACCCATAACTCCTTGTGGCCAATGGATATCAAACCAAGACTTTGGAATCCATTAGAGAATGCAAAAATAGAGATATCCTGAAATTTTTAGCATTTTTCACCGTCCCAATCAAGAGAAATGAATTTTTTCTCAAAATTAGAAACCCTTGTTTCTGAACAGGGCTGCTAGGAAGATTGACTTATTTGGCCAATCAAACAATCTTTTCTTTAGGACTGGTAAGAATGAAAAACACCTAAAATTAAATTATTTCCACCCATATAACTTTCAGACCCGTACCAGTCCGTACTAGGCCGTACAAACATGTTTTCTTGCTGTAAAACAGTAAAAATTTGGAATTGTTAACACTAAAATGGCTATAACTTCTTCAAAAGACAATGAAATTCATGAAGCCAATTGCATTTGAAAGAGTAAGATGTTCTTCAACTTTTCCAATCAATTGCAGGTCTGTACTAATCCGTACAGGGCTGTACAAGTTGAATTATAGACTGCTACACACAAAAAACTCTAGGAAAACGTTGCAAAAATTGATTTTTTTCATTCCAATCCCTTTTCCCACTTGCTTAGCATGAAGAAATGTCTCTTCACTCGAATTTCATCCACTCTAACTCCCAAAACTGATTTCTAACTACCAAAACCCAAAGTTGCAAAGTTGTATGCACTGTTGTGTTGACAACATTGACAAGTTTTTACAACTTTTCCACCTAACCATCAAAATGGTCCCAAATGACCCCAAATGGTCCTAAATGACCTTATTTGTACAAAACAACACAAATCAACTCAAAACCAAGGTTAGAGAACAAATTCCAAACCTTTACCAAATGGCAACAAAAGTAGCAAAATGGATGCCCCTGCATTAGAAAACTTGTCTTAGGTACAAATTTTGCCAAAATCTTGGTTCTGTTGTTGGGAAATAACAGTACATAGACAATACATTGTCCTCATCTTTTGGGGATAGCATTAACCTTATTGATAATAAATCGAGTCAAAGTATACTAAGAGCTACTCTCCAGGACATAGAGTCAAACATAACTAGAAGAATCAACACTTGGTTTAGAGTTTCCAAAGGTATCATCACCAGAAGGAGCGATATTTAAAAATTACAAATTTTAGTTATGATTGCTTAAGGACAAGCAATCTTGGGCAGGGTGGACTGTCATGCCCCCATAGACTGCAACATAAAATCAAGCAAATAAGATATATAAATAGTAATAAACAATGCCTATGCTGGCTGACCCTGATTGTATTGATGCCAACATTAGAAATTAGGTTTAAATTATCTTTATGGCTGACTAAGTAAGGAGCAGATATAAATACTTGTTAATTGGTCAAGCTAATGGGGGGTATTTTAGTTAATAGGAAGAGATAATAAATTAAAGGAAGGCAACATTTCAGATAAGAAGCATCGATTATGGTTTATAGAAATAACAGCGATTCATATAAATAAGCATCCAAATTAGTGATATAAAAATTAATAGGTAAGTCTGCAGCAATAAAAGACTATGCTAATGCTGAATGGGGGTGATCCCAAGGATAATTCAAAAGAAAGGGATGCCTCCCTTAGAGAAGACATACCCATTGTGAAAAGGTGTCTCACTTGAGAATATGAAGATATAAACGATAGAAGGAATGGCATTGAGGAAGGCCATAGAAAAGGAACATAAGCAGATCTAAACACAGACATATAGAAGAGCATTTCCTGAGCATAACAACGGATACATTCACATGATATACTCAAGATAGGAAGTACAGATAAATGAGAAATCTGGAGTATTCTTCTAAGTGTAGCAATAGAGATCAACAAAAGATGAGGAAGCCAGAGAAGGGAACATGATAGGAGATAGAAGGAAATAGAATATCAATAGGAAGCAGAACATATACCAGTTTAATGAGATATATATGAAGATAAATGATAAATCAATAAGGGAAGTAAGTTGAATATATATATATATATATATATATACGATTAAGCAATAATAATGCTTTGTAATGTCCCCCTACAGTTGATTCAGGGGTTAGCCTATCATTTAGACCCTCGTAGGCTGACAGATGTGTTTAGAGGGTTATTTTGGCAGTTATCCAGCGTTTAGGGACACTACTCTATCAGTTGATTCAGGTTTTGGGCCTTGGCAGAGACTTATAGAGTCAGATTCAGGCACTTACTATTTATAGTAAGTCAGGCAGACAGGGGTTGCTATTTTGGGTAGGGCAGTTGATCAACTTAGTTTCGACCCAGTTTGACAATTTGGTGAGCAGATAGTGAATATCAAAGCATTTAATGATATTGGGAGAAATATTAAAGTTGTGACTTTATAATATAAAGTCAATTAATTAAATATTAAAATATCAATGGAATAATATAAAGTATTTAATACTTTATATTAAAAGGGCGATTATTGATGATTTATTTATTCATTAATCATTTAAAAAAAGGGACGCCATATTATAATAATTTCTCCTAAGTTCAAAGGGCGAATTTAATGATATATTAAATGCTTCTTAAGTTGCTTTTTGGGGTCGAACTTGTGAAGAGAGTTTATATTTCACTTCAAGGCAAATCAAACTTCATTGTGAATTATTCTAATTTGTCTTATTTTCTCTCTGAGAACATTGGGGTTTGTGAAACAAGGGTTTCTGCAAATCATTGGGTTTTGGAGAACGTTCCCTCTTCAAAATCAGACATATTGAGGCTGTGAGATACTAGTTGAAGCTTGTCAGTTGAGTGGCTTCATCCAAAGGTCACAACAGAGCATATTGTGAAGTTCTTATTCAGAGTTTGGATCAATTTCTCTCCAAAAGAAAATCTTTTCATTGGCTGTGGTTTATCCAACATCTAGCACAAATTCCAAGGTGGTACGAATTTCTTTATTGCTGGTTCAGGCCGTACTTTTGCAGCAGCAGGGCCGTACTTTTCCTACAGTCAAAAACGGCTTGCCTTTTTGTTTGGTTTCTCCTCCAGTGGTGGCGCCATAATGATCTGAAGGTTTTGCATCGATTTCTGTGAGGGAGATCTCTGTTTCTTGTGCTAGCAGTACCATTCTTTCATCTTTCAGGCGGCTGCAATAAATACCAGGATCTTCATTAAATATTATTGCCTTTTTGATTGCATGTTTGAATTTCGCCTTTGTAAGCATTCAGCAAGATCAACAAATCATTCGCCTTCAGAACATAAGTTATTTTCCTTCATATTTTGTCTTCTAGTATTTAATTTATATTTTTCAAGTATTTATTCCCAAAATCGCACCATTTCATTATTCTGCAAAAAACCTCAAAAAAATCACAAAATACAACAAAACAAACAAAACATTGCATTATCGTCAAAAGTCAAGGTTGAAAGACACCTGGTCTCTTACATGCTTGCAACAATTAACAAGCCTTATAAGTAATTATGGTACTTTAATATGAATGATAGATTCTTATTTGCTTGATCTACACTAACAATATACTTTGAGTGTTAAGAACAAATCATCGATTAAGGAGAAGAAACATACAAACCATGAGACAAAGGAGAATCTGTCTAGTTCATCACCACAAATTGCTATTATCAAATATATCCTATATTTAGGTGTATTCTCTGTAAATCATTGCTTACATATGTACGCATATTGCCTATATGATAATACAAATATTTAATGAATGATTTCTTGTGATAGAATATATGATGTGCTTGATTGTCTGAAACCCATCTTGTAGGATGGGCTTGGGGTGGAGTGGTAGATAGGCTAAGGACGCTTATGCAGAGAGCTGACAAAGCCCACTTACGATCCCCGCCCAATTCCACAAGATGGCAAGTGTCTTTAGGGAGTCGAGGCATGGATGGGGAAAGCAGGTACAAGTCACCAAGGGGGAGGGCTGTGGTATACACCCTCTTAGGTTTGGTATATGGCTTTTGGCAGACCCATCATGTCCCTTCTCCCAAAATTCTAATATGATTGCATTGTTGATAATCTATGGATGTGACGTAATTGTCTAACTCTCATAAGTATATACGTATATATTTGTATATCTTGTTCATATGGTGTTTGCAGGATTCAAACCCGAGATTGCATTATTAAAGAGATATTTTAATTGGTAAGAGGAATCCTAACCCTAGTTGCTGCAATTTATGTTCGATAGGAAAACTCCAGGGAAAATTAGGTTAGGGGACATTACACATTGTAACTAGTTATTCCTTAGTGTTTCATAGCAATTTAGTTATATAGACTTATGCTCCTTTAGCCTACTCTTAAGGAGTTGTAGCAGAGATTTTAGAAAGTGTGAGACCATTGGAGAGGTATTGTGGTGTTGGCAGAGTAGTAATATATTAAAAAGGATCATGATTATTCTTGAGTTATTGTGGTCTGCCAAATTTAGAAAACCATTTCTTGAGTTTCTATCTAGTTATTCAAAAATTAGTTATTTAACTTTTTATGTATTCCTATTCTTTTTTGGCTCTTTTTTACACTTAGGAGGAGAAAAATAAAAGCATGGAAAGACAATGACTTTTTTTTAGTGTTACCCCAAATTTCCGGGATGGGGATCATGGGGGACGGCATGACGAGTCCCCAAGTTTCCGATTTTTGAGGTCAAATTTGGGGATGACAGGGGGATGGCTATAAAAAAATATAGGGAAAATTTAAAATATAAAGGGAAATTTTAAATATTCATATGAAAACATGGATAAAGCATGCATAAAATACATTATAGAACCTTAACATATAACATTTGTGTTCAACATTCTTTGTCAATACTCAATACGCATTGAAAATTCAGAATTAACATACATGAATCATGATACAACCTCCAAGTTATAATTTATAAACTTATATCAAATTACATAAGGTTATTTCCAGCTCACAAATTGGGTGAACATTTGCAATTACAGTGAAGATTGGTTCACCTAGGTTATTGATTACTTGGCACAAAACGATAATGAATAGTTGAGGTGTCTAAAGGTAGAATTATTGTAGTTTGGTGGGAGTGTGGACTACTGGAAGTAAATTCAATGTTGGTGTATTGTCTAATATGGATTTGAGCAGTTGAATGTTGGGACAATTGCTGCACTCAAGGAGTTTTGGGCATCAAATTACCTTAATATTCAGCCTATTTCTGTAATGTCCCCCTTTTTCAGCGTGATCTTGTTTGCAGAGTGTTAGCCTATTTCTTGGACCCTTGTGGGCTAACTAGATTGGTTAGAGGGTCAGTGGTACCTTCTGGAGAGTTCGGTCGATTTCATTTTCTGAGATCGTGGATAGGCTCATTGCAGGCCTTGGCAGTACAGGAGTTTCTTTGCTTCTGACGGCATTGAATTCTGTTGTGAATTGAGGGAAATAGGCTTACTTAAGTGATTTAAGTTAATTTTTAACTTAAAGTCTTTTTATAAAGTCAAATTGACTTTATAATTCTTATTTCACTTAAATTAAGTCTAAAGTGAATATTTTAATGTTATATCTTTATTCACTTAAAGGAGGCGCCAAAAATCAAAAGGGAAACTATAGAAAGTGATTTAAGTTTAGTTTCATAAATTTAAATGAGCTAAAGCCCTAAAATGTACGGCCTTCTTAGGGTTTCTCCTCTTTTGCTTTATAAGGGATTTGGGCAATGAGAAACTCATCTTTTTGAATATTTCAACTTTGCCTTGGAGGTTTTTTCCCTTGCTTTCAGCCTGTGACCAGGTTTGTAGCAAATCCACCATTGGAGAACGAAATCTCTTCAGTGTGAGCACTTGTGAAGTTGTGAAAGATCAGCTGAATTAGTGCAGATTGAGAGAGCTTCATTTCAGAAGTTCTGCAGTGCTTCAACAGATTTTTTGTAGTGTTCGTCATCAAAAAAAACAGAGGGTTTATTAGTTGCTGTTCTTCCTTCACCATGGCAGACTTCATGGCTGTTTGGGCACACCTTCAGAGATGGTTTTTGGTGCTTTTTGTTTGAAAGGGCGTGGCACTTGCAAGGAAGTTTATTTTGGCTTTTTGGAGAAACGTCTTCTTTTGGAGGATCTCTCTTCATGAACTTGGGCGCCCTACCTATGTTACTCTCTGGCTTCAGTTTCAGAATAAACTTTGAAGTCTGTAACTCTCTACTCCAGTTTTGTCAGTTCTTCACCATGCTGGTCGGATTTCTTATTTAAAAAATCTGGAGGCTTTCGGGTATGTTTGTATGTTTTAAATCCATTGTTGATGATAATAAACACCTTCTACAATTCCAGTTTGATTAAATTTGCTCAAGTTTTCATTCTGTGAGCTTTTATATGATGCGCCCCTTCTCTTCTGTCTACAAAATTTCTCTAAAAAACTAAAAAACACAATTAGACCTAAGAAAAAGACAGGAGTTTGAGCAGTGAGCTAGCAAGGCTCATCACAGTGGCTCTACATCATTTGTCAAGTGCCAAGAACCAGAAACACAGCAATCAAAAGTTTATATCAGCGTATATCAGCTTTACATGACAAGTGTTTGACAAAATTCCCAAGGCAGAAATTGAAAGGTTTTGAGTCTATATTAGTAGGGCTCATCACAATTTCCAATTTTGAAGAGTTGTTTAAAAAGGTCAAAATCCTAAGTCATTGTCTCTAAAACCTGTTAGTGAACAACAAGCAAATAAATTAAAGTTTACACACTTTGAAATATCCCTTGCTAGATATAACCCAAAAACTCAGTTTTGAACAGTTGACATTTTGTCAAATGGTTGACATGTAATCTGGTCTGAGACTGATTTCTGAGTGTGTATGTGTTATTTGAAGCCTTGTTGGAGTGCTTAATGTTGCCAAATTAAGAAGAACACGTATAGAAATGATAAACAAAGATTGCATAAACATATAACATGAATTCCACTTCAAAAGTTGCCTTCATTCAATCTATATCAGGTCTGATTTACAATAATAACAGGTCTGATATAAAGTTATCAGAGCTGTAACAACACTATTACACCCCATACAAATGAAAGATTTATGTTCCCAACATGTCAAGAACATACTCGATGATAGTTTGATGGTTTCCTTTGACAATATAGCTCCCAAATAAACTTGATGTCGCTGATCTAGACATTGAAACAAGACCAACATGAACTTCAGTAACCAGCTACAAGCATGTCAACAATGGCCGAACTGAATTTGCTCCTTAGTGGTTTGAAATCCCTAATTTCTAGCCAGGGTTTGATTGAAAATGACACCCAAATAGTACGGCCAGCTGGTGAATGCACTAAAATGATGATATCTATTGATAAGAAGCCCCAATCTGCAATTATATTTTGATAACTCACTGCTGTAATCGATTCTAAATGCAGATTAACTTGTGATGAAGACCAATGATGCCCAAATGGAAACCCTAGGTAGATTTACCTGTTTTGTGAATTGGGTTTTCGTCCAATTCACTATCCTCCAAGGGATTTCGTCCTCGGAAGACCTGTATGCTGCTGAAACCCTTTTCTAGAGCTTAAACCTGCAATTTGCTTTTGTCAAAATGAGAATAGAATGCCCAAAAATGAGCCCACATATTGCTTTATAACCTCCCATGAACTTTTTTAATAAAAGTCAATAAAATAATTTTCTTGAGGGTCTTTCCTCATCAAAAGAAAGGGCCAGTTTTTAAAAACAACTTTGAGTTACTAGGATGGGGGCACTTTGTTAGTTTTATGATCAGATTAGAGACACATAATTTAATTCAAAATAATCACACAATAACACAACAGATACCCTAGGAAAACCCTCCGCTTGAGGGAGAAAAACCCAACAACAATATATCACTTATATATTGAATTTCAACAACAAAGATCTCCTTACAAGAGGTGATATGAAGGCCTAAATACAAGCACCAAAGTATGATGCAACGCAGAAACATAATGAAGTAATTCGCTAATGAAATCTCAGCCTCCAATAATGCCGAACTGATCTTGCATATAACTCGATTTGTCTTGTATATGAATTCACACCAAGTAGGAATGAAGTGTAGTGCATAAACTATGAATGAATTGATGCCAAATGGAATGCAATGAAGGTGTATATATACAAAGTGGAGGGAGAGACGTGACTCTCCAAAAACATGTCGGCCTCATCCAAGAAGCATGTCCTTCACAAGAAAGAAGTCGGCCTCCATAAATAATCGCGTGTCGAAGGAAATCGAGCCAATTATATTAAATGAATAATAATCATCTTTTATCAAGTGACGTCTTTTTTTTCATTAAATCGTTTCCATCAATTAAATAGCCATAAGGCTATGATTTAATTGATTTCAATTTGGGCTAGAATAAAGCGACCGATGTTGTATACATCAACACTCCCTCTCAGCTAGGGAGAATACTTCTAGTTGCACAAGACATATCACCTCATCGTGATGTCTACCATAATGGCTACACCCATATGTGGAAAAGAAAGATATCAGCTCATCGTGATATCAGATATCACCTCATCGTGATATCAGATATCACCTCATCTTGATATCAACCATCATGGCTACACCCATGAATGGTATGTACAAGTGCTCATCACTTAACGTGATGTTGTCACCTCATTGTGACATTCACCATGGCTCTCCCAGAGGGTGAAACACAAGTCCATGAAAAATCATTTCAGACTCTCTCATGTGATGCTGTCATGGAGTCACACACATGACATCCACCATGGCTCTTCCGGAGGGTGGAAACAAGGGCTTTCACCTCAAATCTCAAAAGATAAATGCATTAACAAGGGCTTGCATGTCATGTCCCCATCCTAGTCAGCACAGCTGGTGACAAGGTTAGCCTATCATTTCGATCCTCGTAGGCTGACTGGAGTGTGCAGAGGATCATCTGGAGCCGTTGCTCAGTGTTTGGTAGCTCCAGTTGCAGTTGTATCAGGTTGGGCCTTCGCAGAATCTTCCAGTGAGCATTTTCAGGAAACTTTCTATTTTTAGAAAGTTAGGTCAGCGGAAGCTGCTATTTCGGGCAGGGCACCTGGTTCAGCCATTCAGCTCAGAATCGACCCAGTTCAGCAGTTGGTTGATTTGACGGAGAAATAAGGAGTAATTAATGAGTTATTAAATATTTAATAATTTGACTTTATATTAAAGTCACTTTATTGAAATATTTAAATATTTAATTATTTGGCTTAATTATAAAGTATTTAATTATACTTTATAATATATTATTAAAAGGTGACTTAATGAGTATTTATATTCATTAAAAAGGGGACGCCAATAATTAATTATTTCTCCTAAGTCAAAAGTGCAAATTAAATCATTAATTTAAATGATTTATTAAAAAGGAGAATGGGTCGAATTTTTCCTCAAGGCAATATATACCTTTCACAGGCAAAATCGAACTATCATGTTTATTATTCAATTTTGTCTTCTTGCATCTGAGCTTTGGAGTTTGCAAACCTTAGGGTTTCTGGCAGACGATCGTTTCTGGAGAACGAAAACTCTTCAGAGATCAGGCAGACTGAGGCTGTGAAATACCAGTTGAAGCTTGCACTTGGTGATTTCACACAGAGATCACAGATTGTGCTTATTCATCCATTTTGGCAGAGGCTTTCAGAGATAATCATCAGCAGACAGGGGCGACTTGAGCAGAGATTAGCTATCAGTGTTCTGGCACATATTACAAGAAGCCGTACTTCTTAATTCATTGCTGTACCTGGCCGTACCAGCAAGGCCGTACCTTTATTTCTCTGGAGCAACGCATTTATTCCTCAGATACTGGCGACTGGATCTTGAGCGCCTTGGTCTACAGGAGATTTTTGCATGGTTTTTCGAGCCTGAAGACTCTCTATTATTTCTGGCCGTACCATCAGCATTTATTACAGCCGCCATTAAGAGAAATCAGGTTTTTCTTCAATAAATTGATTGTATTTCATTTATAGCTCCATACTTATTATTGTAATTGCTCTGGAAGTTAAATACATTGAGGCGCCTATCATATTTGAGCAAGATCTGAGCATAAAATTGCATTATTGAATTTATTTAGATTTTATTTGCAATTTCTTAGTAAAATCGCAGCATTTATTATTTTGTCAAAAAACCCTCAAAATCACAAAAACCCAAAATTTGCAAAAACAATACAAAAACAATTAGGGTTTGAAACAGAGAACCACCAGGGTTCTGACATTGCACCTCAAATCTCTCTCAAAGAGAAATGCATTAATGAAGATCACTGATACTGAGACTCCTTAGTTAGGGCTAGATTCTCCACCATACCAACTGTATTGCTTTCCTCAATTCCATATCTCTGATATAATGGTATTTGATCTCAACATGTTTGGTTCTGTCATGAAACACAGGATTGATAGAAAGCTTCACACAGCTCTGGTTATCACAATGAATGATAGTAGGCTCCATTGATTGCCTAAACAATCCTGCAAGGAGCTTTTGAAGCCACACTGCTTTCGGAGCTGCCACACAAGCTGCAATATACTTTGCCTTTGCTATATCAATGCTATAGATGACTACTTCCTGCTGCACCAGGATATCATAGCAAACCCCAAACTGAAGCAACATCTAGAGGTGCTCTTCCGATCAGTGACACACCCTGCCCAATTAGAATCAGTATAACGATGCAACTTCAAATCTACACCTGAAGAATATCTCAACCTATATCCAACTGTGCCACACAAGTATCTCAGGATATGTTTTGCTACAACAAGATGTATCTGCCTTGGTTCACACATGAATTGATTGAGTGCACTCATTGCATAGTAGATATCCGGTCTAGTGTTGACTAGGTACATCAAGGATCCAATCAACTTCCTGTACATTGTGGGATCCACCAGGTTTGAACTAGTTGCAACCTCCTTTAACTTATGTAGGTTGGTCTCCATAGGTGTAGACATGGATTTGCAATCTGTAACGACCTATTCCTTGCGTAAATTAAAATTTTCCAAATCTCAGTTTAAACATATAAAGGTAACAAGTAACAAAGACAATACAATAAAAAATTTCCTTTCTTTATTGATAAATTAGAGTTCAAAAGTAATACAATTACATACATAGCTCGTAAGCTTTTGCACAAATAGAAGCAAGAAGGTCCAGGAGTCCATCCTTTCAAATCTTGGTACATTGGCCGCTTACTGTGGAGGAGAAACATCACTCGGGCGCTTTTCCGCCAACCACGGACTTATAATGCGGTCCCCCGCACACTTATCGTTAGATAGATGGCCCTCCCTTCGAAGAAGAGATTGGTAGGGTATCCTTTAACGATTACCAACTGAGCATAGTGCTGTGTCCTACACAACTAGAACTTTGCTATTTCACAATCTCGAACTAGTACAAGGATCACAATGAACTGACAGTGTAGTCTCAACTAACTCACGTCTATGTGGCAGTCGTACATTTCACTACTTTGGCCAAAGTATTATCATTCAGTACTTCGAATGAAGGTCATCTATCATAAACACTACTTAGGGCCGACTTGACTTGAGACTTCCTTACTCTATGCATAGGTGTTGCCCTTCAATGGGTGAATCCGTTAACCTAGACATCCTACAACCATACTATCCTACTAGGGATGAATAGTACAACATGTAAACTATAAAATCCTTCTCCTATACCGAAAACCAAAATTCCTAGGAGTTACACAAGCTTCATCGAGTTAACCTATTAACTAAAGCTGTGGACTGTTTATATTTTCATGATCCATTCAAACCCATCCTAGTACTTAGTATTTATTTCAACCATATTCTCCTCATATGGAGATAATACAAAACATGCAAATTTCATTTTAAATGCATTTTAAACTTCCTCACAAATTCCTGCACATAAATTCACTTCTAATGCACAATTTAAGTAAACATTTCTCATAATAGCTCATTTCTTCTACAATCTAAATTGCATTCAAGAAATGACCTTCAACCTTAACAGTTTACTACCTATTTACAATGAGTATGTGAATTAAAAGAAAACTCAATTTCTCCTTTTTCTTGTGAATGTAGTTAAACTAGTAACTACTTGATAATGCACAAACAGCATACACAAATTCTACAACATTCAAGTATTCAAAATAGATTGATTAAATTAAGAATAACTTATGCCTGTTTCAGCGTCCTTTAAGAAATGATGTCAAGGCACTTCCAGCACTTCAGAATGCGTCTGGCAAAACTCCCTCAAGCCGTTTGTCTTTTCTTGCAGATTTCCTTTTCAACGCCTCTCTTTTCTCACTCTAATTATAACACTCAGAAATTGATACACAGCTTCTAGAAATTAAGATTGCTCTCAGGAAATTTTAAAGTTCTCAATATTTAGAATTGAGGATTGCTCATAGCATTAAGGCTGCTCTCATAAAATGTGATGACTCTTAGGAAATGTGAAATGCTCAGAAAATATGAACTCTTAGAAACAGATTCAAATTCCAAATTGGTGTGTTGAAGAATGAGCAAGGGAGCCTTTTATAGTGTTTAGAAATTCAACTGACTTCCTCATCCTAAGGCGTTCAAGCTGCCAGCACTAAAACTTGAAAAGATTTTTGAGAGATTAGGGCAGAAAATCCCAAGTATATCTTTATCCCTTCAAGCCACGACTTCACATGGCGAATTCCTGAGCTTAACACCTCTCAGCCGTTGCAGATTTTAAGGTATTTTGACGCAGTCAGATTGCAAGGTCGTTCCAGATGAGAGGTCAAGTTTATAATGTTCCCACGTCACCATTTTTGTTGCCTTTTGTTCTGCATTTGCAACGTGCTTAAAGACCAGGTCGCATTCCATGTGTCTCAGGGGCGACATTTACTAGGCGCGCGCGAATTTCTCACGTGTTTTCTCCATGATCTCTTCAATAAAACATATTTTATTCATTTCAAATGTTCTTTATCGATATTTTTGACTTCTCTTAGATTTAAATGTCTCAAACAAAAGGCTCGATTTCCTTTTTGTTGGCGTTTAAATTCGCACCTCTGGAATGCGGATTTGAAAACGGACAGCTATGCACAGATAAACTGCTCTTCAAATTAGGAGGGGAAGCTCCCTTTTGCTGATGGTGTTTGAAAGAAAGTAAACTAAAACTAAGTTGCCTATCTTTTTGGATCAGCTTAGAGCACAAGGTTTTTTTAAACACAAACACCGCAGCTGAGATTTTCTGATAAGAAGTTCAACTACGACTAACCTAGACTAAAGACGTTCCTAACCTCTCAGGTAATTGCAGAGCAAGAGAAGTTAGAAATTAACAAGGTAGATTCTCTGACAAAATACTTCAATAATCTTTCTTCCAACGAACACCTACACACTTCACTGCACGCTGAAATAAAGATCATAAAAGTAAAACATAGATAACGGAAATCTGAGATTTTGGACCAAGGCAAAAGAGGCTCATGATTTTATTACTCAAATCTCTGAAAACAAAGCTCACTTCTAACATGCCTTGAATAAGAAATTGCAGCTAAGGAGGCTTGCAAACTTATTCTTAACACAATAGAAAACAACAATCTTACTAACTCCTTGTTGGCTAAAGAGGCTCAACAATTTGCTTATCACAACACAAATGAACAATACTTGAGCAACAAATAGAAGGCACAATAGGCTCAGCGTTTTGTTCTCATAGCACGGTTAAAGAAAATAAATGAGCAAAGGCTCTTATTTATAGAGAAGCAGAGGAGTAGGGAACCCTAAAATCTCCTTGCTTTCACAATCTAGGGCTTGCTCAGCAAGCAAGCTTTATTACTAAATCTAGAAAGATAAAACCCTAGAAAGCAGAAAAAGCGGGAAACGCCAACTATTACATCTTATCTTCTTTCTATCCTCAAAGAATGGATAAGGATTATTCCAAGAATAGAAAGAAAGCGGGAAAGAAAGCTTCTAGAAGAAAGCTGCTTTAAAACTCGATCACATCCGCTAGGAAGTTTGAGATTGTGTCCCGGTTCGGTGCATCTATGCCATCAACAGCAAAACACCGCTTTTCAAGAATATCTTCAGTATCTGCAATAGATCTCAGGAAATCTTCAATCTCATTGGCCGCTTTATTAAACTTTGCTGACATCATTGAAATATGGCCTATCCTTCCGCCAACTGGGCTGCAACTATGAACAACATTCTGGAACTGATTTTGCACCTCCTCAAGCCCAACATAGGAACCATCCTCAAGGCTGTACTGAGAGGGGATCTTTATGACAAATTCGCTGATGAAAAGGAGAGCTTCAACCACCCTTTGTCTGTAGGTGATGAATTCTTCGGATATCCTTTCATAAGTTTTAACTTTGAAAACATGACGCTCTCTCCAAGCAAGGATTTGCCTTTTGTGCTCCTTTGAAACTGCTGAACCGTAGGCTGTGTCTAAATCAGCAATGATAATCTCATGCCTAGGTTTTACTTCAGCCAATGTTTGTTCAAATCCTTGGATGCCTTGACGAAGTTCATGAGCGTTTTCTCTTAACTGGAACATCCGAGCCAAGATCTCCTTTCCTCTGACAATGAAGTTCTTGATCCACTCCTGAGTCTCTTTCCCACATATGACTAGCTGTCTTAACTGATGATGATCAGCTGGTGTCTCTAAGACCTGGGGCAGCAACTGAGTTGCTTGTGAAGAACCACGAGCAAGGTTAGAAATGAAAAGCTTAAGCTGCTGATTTTCAGCCTTGAGGGCTGCCTTATCTTCTCCGTCTTTAAGCACTCTTTCATGAAGGTTTTCAGATACAACTTTGAAGAGACTCAAATCTGCATGTCTGGTATTTCTACCGAGATTAGCCTTGACCATGACAAAATCATCCATGTTTACCTCATCCCTATTCTTATCTTCCTGGGGGCACTGCAGTCTCTATGACAATCTCGTTATCAGGATTCCTATCAAAATGAACTTGCTTCTTTGCCTTCTTCTTAGGAGGTTCCTGATAGATATTATCGAGATCATCAACACTCACTTGATATGAAGGCCTTCTCCTAACCCTTCCTAAGGAGTTCTCAAGCCAAGACACCGTAGTATCTTTACTAACTTCCTCAGGAGGTACTGCTGCAATCTCTTCATCATCCTCGATATCAAGATCAATATGAATTGGTGACGAACCCGTCAAAGGTACAGGAACATGTGTTGAAGGTGGCTCCTCTGCTTCATTCTGAGGTATGGGCTCGTCAAGAGGAACTTCTGAATCAACTGTAGGCTGTTCCTGTATGACTATGCCTGAGAAATCCAACCTTCTTTTACATTTTTATTCTCGATCTACAACCTTGGACGCCATCTGAGAGTGACTTTTTAATTTCTTTGAATCAAAGCCGTGGAAGAAGAGGGAAATTATCTCATGGCTCAAGCAATGGAATAGAGAGTTCTTCCTTTTAAGCACTAAGAAACCTTTACTATACTCCCACAACTTGTCTTGTTCTCTGCCTTCAACTCCAAAGACTTTATTTGCCTAATTAACTTTAAGTGAAGAGGCTGATCCTCTATTCTTTTGATGTACATCGGTAGCACATCTCTTCATCATCAATGAGCCCTTCTATATCTTCATTTAAACAATCTTTCATCTGATGCAGAGTCAACCTGCTGTATCTACGCCTTCGCACTTCAAACTCATCTGCACAGTTAGCCCCAAAATCTTCAAGTGCGGGTATGTGATTGTAATTCTTCTCCAACCGGCCGGCATAGACACCATGAGGATCAAATGACCACCTCTCACTGTAGGATTTGAGACCGAATTTATCTAATTCTTCTCCAATTGTCCTGGCATTTGTACCAGTCCTGCATGTATAAATACCCAACCCTAATGGAAAGTGAAGAGAGGGTTTCTTTCTATTTCTCAAGACCGGTAGGACACCGTGAGCTTGCCTCAAGAATTTGAAGGAAGATGACCTTGTTTGACGGATACCTTTGGCAACATTAGCAGGCACCAATAACCTATAAACCCCAGATAGGTAAAGCGTAGGAAATCAGAAACCAATCTGCTCCATTCCGCCATTGCTGCCCTAGCAACTGAAGATATGCGGACGTGCAATTCATTGTCTAAGTCACGCACTGTGTACATCAAGAATGCCTCGTTCACCCTTTTGTAGTGGTGCAACGACTTTGTTAATTCCAATTGGGGATAATAGTTATATATGTGTTGAACGTTCAGTGATCGCTCGGTGTTCAATCCTCTGAATTGACCTTGATAGGCCACCAAGTAGACTAGATATGACACCATGTGGAATACATGAAACTGAAAATATTCTGTTATTCGCTGATGTAGGCAGTCACTAATCAAAGTAGGCCAATCATAAAACTCAGTCTTTTTCATAATGTGAGGTATGGCATAAAACATCCAAGGTTGGAACTTGGTGGCATCTGCTGAGCCAGTGACCCTATTGAGCAAAGTGATGATGATGGCAACCTCGTCCTTGAACTCCCCTCGCCCGACATTCTTGGGCAACGTCTTATGTTTTTCTTTCATCCATCTCTGGGCAATCTTCTTGCTATATTTGTCTTTATGCATATTCCACATCTTTTCACATGCATCCCTCGAAAGAGTTACGCTTTCAGGCCATGGGGGAATGGAAAAACACCTTTCGACCATATCAGGCTTTAGACTGCAAATCAACCTACCATCTGCTAACTGGATCTCCCTAGTAGCCGGGTTGTAATGCTTAATGCAAGCGATTACGAACTCAAGGCTCTGAACTGATATAGGAATAGACGGGCTATGAGGAGTCCGTAATCGACCCGTGTTCTTGATTGAAGTGTTGCCTGCTCTCTCCAAGGCATGTAAATCGAACACCGGCTTGACATGATGCAAGTCTGTCTTAGCTGTTTTGATATAATTGTGAAAGAGAGCTGATTCGGACTTGAAAACATTAGGAGTGTACTCCATTTCAGAAAACTTGAAGAATGACTGTAAACTCGCCTTGGTTCAGACAAGCCTTGAACAATTTCTATTTTTAGAATGCTGATTTTTGTGCTTCAACGGACGAAATTTTTGAGAAATTTTTCTGAGATATGGGTTTTGTTTAGAATGTCGATGCAAGACAACCTAGATCGTCCGTTTTTGAAAATCTTGAATTTAGCCTGAAAAAGCAGCAAACCCTAATTTCTTCAATTTTTCTCGAAAAAAGCTGGCATCTGGGTTTTGTTCAGAATATCATTAGAAATGGACCCAGTTGATTGAAATTGCAAAACTCTGACGTTTGATCGAAAAAGCAGCCAACCCTAGGTTTTAAAAAAAAGCTGCGATATGGGTTTTCTTCAGAAGACCGATTGGCAAAGACCCAGATGGTTCAAATTTGAATGCATTGAGGTTTTCACTAACATGCAAGATAAAAACACTTGCTGCAACTTGATGAAGTTTCTTGAAAAATTCTTCAGAAGATGGAGGCAAAAAGACCCAGATGACTGAAAAATTGAAAGCCTTGGCCTTCTGCTTGAAAAATTTGATCTTCTGGAACAAAAGAATGAAAAAGCAAGGGTTTATGCTTGCTGGTCTGAAAAATCTGATGTAAAACCAGCAACTATGGATTCTTTAATCACAAAAATTCTTCAAACTTGCTGCTCCAACTTTCTCCTCTGGATGCTACCTGCAAGAATAATGAAAAATACATTGAAAAGAAGTGTAAAATAGACTTAGGGTCTGATTTAGGTTTTGCTTTCTGTTTGCTTTTATTTCAAAACCCTAAATCTCAGCCCCTTGAATTTGGACGCCATCCTCTTCTTCTTGCAAATTTTGAAATTTTGAAAATCTTCAAAAATTCTCTAAGGCGTGGAACTTTGGGCGCCTTTCTTCAAGAGGGGCGCTCAACTTCACCAGTGTTAGTCAAAATTTCAACTTTTTTAACTTTTCTCAATTTTAACATGCCACTTCGCCACTGATTTCTCGTTGATAGATCAACCCGACAGACGAGCTGAGTGGTTCACGGCGGAGCCTAACTGATTCTGAAGAAGATGTCCTGGAGGCACCTCCGGCTAAAAACTTGATTTTGAGCTCCGAATTCACGGGAGGCTTTTCCTTCTAGGGGCGCCCAAATCCTTCAGTGTTAGCCATTTTTCTTGATTTCCAAGTTCTTCATTCTCCCTTTGATCTTCCAACGAATCTTTGATTCCGGGAGCAATGCTGATCCGACTGACTGTCTGAAAGTTCCGTTGGATAGCCAGACTGATTTTGATGAGGCACTCTTGGACGCTACTTCTGCAAATCCCATCATTTAAAGGCCTTAAAGTTTGGGCGCCCTTCTTCAAGGGGGGCGCCCACTTTTACCAGACTTAGAAATATTTTCAATTTATTCAAGTCTCTATCTGCTGTGGATGACCTTGTTGAATCTTGAGCTTTGGGCGTTGAATTGATGAATGTTCGGACTCGTCGCGAAGCTGAGAGGATTTTAGGAGGGGTCTTCTGGAAACACTTCTGCCAAAAAGCATCTTTTAATCCTTCAAAAGCTTGGGCGCCTAGCTTGACTGGGGGCGCCCGCTTTACCAACACTTAGTTTATTTTTCACCTTTTTCACTTTTGCTTTTAGATTTCTCTTTTCAACTCTCATCGGACCTTCTGTTCAGCTCTTTGAATCTGATGACTGCGAGCTCCGTTTGTCGTGCTGGATAGCTCACTGGAAAGCCTGTTGCATTCTGAATACATCTCGTTATGACCTTGACTGCAAATTCATCTGTTTCAACCCTTGAAAAGTTGGGCGCCTTTCTTCTCCTAGGGCGCCCAGTTTCTCCAGACTTAGAAAAAATTTCAATTTATTCATCTTCAAGTTTCAGATCTTCATTTTATACCTTCCACTTTGACTCGAATTTGCTGGAGACTGGATTGTCGGATGCTCTGACAAGGATATCCATTGCGAAGCTGACTGAACACTGAACAACTTTCATTGGAGACCGTAACCCTAATTCACTCATCTGATGACCTAAAAAGGTGGGCGCCTTTCTTCAACTGGGGTGCCCAAACTCAGCAGTGTTAGAAAATTTTCAAGACTTTTCAACAAGACTTTTCAACTTTCTTCCACGTTCCTCGTGCATGTTCATCGTTTCACCTTCTGCCAGAAGTTTGAATGCTGAAATTGACGCCTGGCAGTCGGATGACCTCCATTGATGACCTCGGAACTCCAGATATACTTCTGAAAAAGCAGAATAGACCCACAAGGGCAAAACTGACTATTTTAAGATTCTGACTGCACCAGCCTGATACAGACACATTTTGAGCCAATCAAAATCAGTTCGGACCCTGTCGGACCAACTTTCTATTTTTAGAAAATTTTGCCAGTATCCGTTTCGAAAGAAACCCAGAAAAACCCAGAAAACGTTACTATTTCGATAAAATTTCTAAAAATAGCAGTTTTCCTAAAATTTAGGGATGAAAAACTGAGATCTGGGTTTTGTAGGTCAAGCTGCTCTTAGCAGACCCAGATTGTCAGAAATTGAAAATTTTGTGTTTTAACCCTTCATGCAGGACATGCACACCCAAATTTTGACCTTTTTAACTGTTTTGACAAGACTTTTACTCATTTCTTCAAGATGTCTAAGTGTAACAAAAATTTTAATTTTGGGGTACAACACTTTTAAGATTATCATTCTCTCCATAGTCAAAAGTCGAAATATTTCACCATTGTTAAAGGATTTAAATCCTTTATGTTTTATTTTATTCTATTGAATATTTTGTTTTATTTAAATTTATACAATTTCTATTTCAATATCATACATTTATATATTTTTATTATATATGTATTTTAATTAAGTGTAATATAAATATATATATATATTTTCTGACATTACATCGCGATATTTATATATATTTACATATATGTAGATATTACCTTAATATTAGTACATATATTTTAAATATATAAATATATAATATATTTACATAGGTATTTATGTATTAATGTATATATCCTTAAATATAATCACATCGTTAATATATACATTTATACATAAATATATATGTAAATTTGCTAGGCAATAATATTAAATATTATTTTCACCACAGATATAAGGCGGAATGTGTACATATATACTCTTGTGTATACATGTATGTACGTACCCATTCAACCTTTAACACATATCTTTCACATCATTCATGCAAGAAGTCATAGTATAGTAAGTCTGACATTAAACAATCATAACTCCTAAGCACAAAGAAGTGAATTCAGACTCCTAATGTCAATAAACAAGCCTATGGATGACTTATCCTTAACTCGACAAACTGACTTAGCTTACTCAGTCTATAGTATTTGTGTGTATGCTCAATTGGTACCTGTTACTGTTTACCCAACCAAGCTCCTCCCCGAGTGATATCTCTCCTCTCCGAGTGATATCTCTCCTCTGCCTGGAGGAATGATCCTATTTCCTGCACATCATGACACGACAAAAAGAGTCATTTTCTCAAAACAAGGTAGTATACATAAAACATAATAAAAAGTTAGAATAAACATTATTCCATAACTTATATGCAACATTTATTCAAAATTACATCAATAGAAGTATCAGACAAATGAGACTATCATTTGATAACAAGAACAACATGTTTTATTCATCTAAAAGATTCAATCATTACAGTGCATTTCCCTATGCAGTAGTAGCTATACAATCGGGGTGTAACACAATCCATCATACCAAACCTCTTAAGTATATCAATGGTGTACTTACCTTGACTTAGAATCATCTCATCTGGCTTCTGCCAAACTTCTAAGCCAAGGAAGTAATGCATGAGCCCAAGGTCCTTCATTTCAAACTTAGAAGCCAACTCCTTGCATTTGATAGTGAGGTGTTCTTCTCTAGTAAGAATCAAATCATCAATAGACAAAACCAAAATCAATGCTTTACCACCAATTACCTTGAAATACAGATTTGAGTCAGCATCATTCTTGGAGAAGCCCAAGCTCAACAGGTAACGATCAATCCTTTCGTACCATGCACGAGGTGCTTGCTAAAGACCATACAAGGCCTTCTTCAACCTACAAACATGAGACTTCTTCCCATGAACCTCGAATCCATCAGGTTGCTCAATATAAACTTCTTCCTCGATTACACCATTCAGAAAAGCTGTCTTCACATCCATCTGATGAATCTTCCATCCTCTAGATGCAACAATGGCAATGATGGTTCTGACAAAAGTGTAGCGAGCAACTGGAGCAAATGTTTCTTTATAGTCAACTCCCTCTTTTTGTGAAAACCCTCTAGCCATGAATCTTGCCTTGTACTTCTCAATGCTCCCATCAGCCGCATGCTTGATCTTGAAGAGCCATTTTGAAGATACCACAGATTTTCCTTCGGGTCTAGGAATTATGTCCCAAACGTCATTCTTGAGAATTGACTGATACTCCTTTGCCTAGCATCTCTCCAAACCTGTTGACTAGAAGCTTCCTCAACACTGGAAGGTTCAAACTCAATAATCTGACTCATCAAAGCAACATAACTGGAGAACTTATGTGGTCTCTTACTTTCTTTGAAGGTTCCTCTTAGTGCTACAAACCTTTCTGCCTCCTGCATAGTTTTCCTAGCCCAGAGAGGTCTTTTTCTCCCAATCACAATATCGGTAGGCCCATCAATAGGTTCCAAGGGCTCAACTGGATCATCATCTTCCTTCAATTCTGAAGTTTCCCTTTGAATCTCAAGAGCATGGTCAACTTCCATATCCTGAGGAGACTCTTCATTATCAATCTCCATATGAGTACCCTTGGATCTTCTGAATACAACATCTTCCTCAAATGTGACATCTCTACTGATCTCGATCAACTTCTGACCTGGAATGTATATTCTGTAGGCTTTTGATGTCTCACTGTAACCTACGAATATCCCCTTCTTGCCAGAAGGCTCCAACTTCGTTCTCTTTTCCTTCGGTATATGAACATACACAGGACATCCAAAGATCCTCAAATGACTCACTTCTGGCTTCTTTCTAGTAAAGGCTTCTTCAGGAGTCATGTTCTCTAGGATTCAATGAGGACTTCTATGCTTCCCACAGGAAGGTTTGTAGATCTTGGTCATGAATCATGGCTTTTGCTGTTTCCACGATCGATCTGTTCTTCCTCTTTGCAACACCGTTCTGTTGAGGATTATAAGGGACACATAACTCCCTCATAATCCTAGCTTCAATACAGAAATTCCGAAAGCTGCCTGAAGTTTACTCTCCTCCATTGTCAAATCTCAGGACTTTGATTCTCTTCCCAGAAAGGTTCTCTACCTGAGCTTTGAACTCCTTGAACCTTTCTAATACCTCCTCAGATTCTTTAGTTTTCAAGAAATAAATCCAAGTCTTTCTAGAGTAGTCATAAAAAAAAAGAATGTAATACAAGAAACCACTCGAAGAAGCAAGAAACATTGGGCCACATAAGTCAGAATGAATGAGATCTAAAATATATTTGGATCTACTTTCTCTACTATGAAATGGACCTTTTGTATTCTTACCCAAAGCGCAGCCTCTGCAAGTACCTTTGTGCTCCTGATTGAACTTTGGAAGGCCTGTGACCATCTTCTCCATGATAGGTAGAGCTCGGAAGTGAAGGTGAGCCAATCTTCGATGCCAAAGATCACACAAGCTTGAAGAATCATGTACTAGTGCCTGAAGTGGACGAGTGCATAGCCTGTAGAGACTCTCATGTCTAACTCCAATCACCCGAGCAGTCTTGAAGTTGGAATTCTTCGTCTACACAAGAACCTTGCCTTTAGAGAATGCTACTTGGTACCCCTTGTCTTCAAAGGCTGAAATGGAAACAAGGTTTCGCTTGATGCCTGGAACATATAGAACATCACACAGCTACAGGGTAATGCCAGATTCCAAGTGGAGAGTGGAGGTCCCAATTCCTTTCACCAAGTAACTAGCATCATCTCCAATAATGACTTGTTCACTAGAATCTCTCTCCACAAAATTTGATAGATGCTCCCTAAAATCGGTGATGTGGTGAGAGGCACCACTATCAATCAACCAAGTGTTGGTGTCAGTAGGTACATATCTTGACAATGCCAAATAGGAGAAGTATTCACATGTATCCTTTTGCGTAGAGACTTCATCAACATCTGCAATGGTAGCCTGCTGCTTAGGCCTGGTTGGAAATTCTTTAGCAAAGTGACCATACTTGTCACATCTAAAGCATTGGACTTTGGAGAGGTCCCTCTTCTTCTTGAATGCAGGAGCACCATCAACTCCTTTATCTCTGTTTCTCTTAAGGTATCCTTTCTTCCCATCTTTCTCAATCTTCGAAGATTGAGAGACGAGAACATGAATATCTTCATTAGTTGAGCTTTGACCAATGCCTCTTGCGACCCACCTAGACTCCTCTTGAATGCAATCCGCTCTCAATCGATCAAACTTGGGAAGTTTTGATCTTGCATTGATTCCTTGAATGTAGAACTCCCAAGATGAAGGAAGACCATTGAGGGCAAGCATGGTCAAGTCCTTGTCATCTATTAGATGACCAATTGTAGAGAATTGATCTCTCAATTTCGAAATCTTCATGAAGTAAGCAATAACTGTTTCGCCTTTCCCCATCTTCACATGGTGAAGTTGTTGCTTCAGTGCAAGTGCCTGACTGGTGTTGTTGATTTCGTACATCTCCTCCAAGGTTTTGGACATGTCTCTTGCCGTCTTTAACTTGGAGACAATTGGAACAATATGATCCTTCACGGAATCAACTAACATCTTCTTTGCCTTGATATCTTTCTTCCTCCACTGAACCTTCTATTCCTCTTCTGTAGGCTCAGGCTCTTTGTGTAGAAACCCTAGTTTCCCCTGATTCTGATTCTGACTGAGTTTTGGTTTGTTTTTGCAATTTTTGATTTTTTTGACGTTTTTGAGGTTTTTGAACAATAAATGAAGATGGCGATTTTTGCAATAAAATGGTAGAAATTCTAAATAAATTCTAAATACTCCGGAAACTGTGAAATCTACTGATAATAATGTGGCCAAATAATCTATTATACTTCTGAGAAGATTACAATGAAGTTCGGATAACATGCAACATAAAATAATGATTTTTATTGTAAAAACCTGGTATTTCTGCAGCAGCTGAAGGTACAGATTTGGTACGGCTGCACTAATGATCTTCTTCTCCTTCTGTCTGGTAACCTCCAAAGTCTTCTGGAACCCTAGCGCCCTTATTGATGCAATCTGGAAGTCAAATAGGAAGGCGTCTCTCTTGCTTTGAAAAGTACGGCTCCTTCAAATGGTACGGCCTGCTGTACAGAGGTACGGCTGAGCAGTAACAGCATTAAATAAAAGTACGGCCTCCAAAATAAATGTCTAAACCTTCTGATATGGTGCGCCTTGAAGAATGAATGACTTCTGGAAGAATAAATTCTCTGTAACTCTGTAAATAAACAATCTCTGAAGCTCTGTGATTCCTCCTAAATGAAGAAACCTCTACTGGCAATAAATCAAGTGTTATTTCACACCCTCTGAATTGCTTCCGATGGAGATGGCTCGTTCCCCAAGGAATTCGAACTTGAAACCCTAAAGTCTCTTGCTCAGATCAAAGTTGATCAGTCTCAAAATCAATAATCATCATAATGCTCAATTCCCAATGCAACAGCATAATAACCCTCAAAAGTGCGATTTCCTTAAAGATAGGGTTTCATTAAAAATTCGCACTTTTATTATTTTATTATTTTTCCATAGTCCTCAGCCAAATTTTTATAATAAAATATAATCACAAATTTGGCCCCTTCTGATGATAGCGACCCCCTCAAATAGAATCACTTAAGTTATAATTTAATATTATAACTTTACATTATAATCATTAAATAATTAATATTTAATTAATATAATTAAATATTAATATCTCCCTCGTTCTTCACCCGATGACGATCCGACTGACGAACAAGTGATTCTGCAAAGCCATACTGCTAAAAATAGCGGGGTCCCACGCTGTCTTTAGGAGCGCTAAAAATAGCAACTCTGCAAAAAGTCTCCGATCGAGCCCAAAAGCCTACTGATCAAGCTCTGCCTTGGCTGAGCCAAGCTCGATTGACCCTCTATCCAGTCTATCAACCTACGAGGGTCGTGTGATAGGCTAATCCTGTGAGAGATGTCGAGAAGGGGACATGACACTTTGGTCTCGACAAACTCAACCAATTCGTTTTCCTCCAAGGTGAGCATAATTCTGAATCTCCATGAAGTGAAATTTGATGCTCCCTCAAGTCTATCCTCAATCTTAAGACCGTTCACCATCTTGACGAAGAGATAGAGATAGACAACAATGAGAAAGAGACTAAAGAGTATCGCTGTAATAAGAAATTTGATCACGATCTTCTTCACACCCGCTCTGATACCAAGTTAGTTTTATGATCAGATTAGAGACACAAAATTTAATTCAAAATAATCACACAATAACACAACAGATACCCTGGGAAAACCCTCCCCTTGAGGGTAAAAAATCCAGCAACAATATATCACTTATATATTGAATTTCAACAACAAAGATCTCCTTACAAGAGGCCGATATGAAGGCCTAAATACAAGCACCAAAGTATGATGCAACACAGAAACACTATGAAGTAATTCGCTGATGAAATCTCAGCCTCCAATAATGCCGAACTGATCTTGCATATAACTCGATCTGTCTTGTATATGAATTTTGAAATATTCCGTGCCAATTTTTTTTTGTTTTTTCAAATAACAGATTACAAAGCAGTGCACCCGTTAAGGTTAGAGGAAGAAACCAAAACGTGCAAGAAAGCAACTCTAACCAGAATGGCGCCGATGATGGCGAGCATTGGTCAGAGGATCTAAAACAAACTGCTTATGCTGGAAAAGGAACTCGATGCCAAGTATGTGCTACCCAATCCAATGCGGAGTGAGGGGCGACCATATGACGGAGTGAATACAAAGCAATGCTTGAAAGATAAATGCTGAGAAATGAAACTACTCAACACCCAGAATGTGCTTGCTAACCCGGGATGGGATAGTAGCGACCATAGGGCGGAGATCTCACTATTACAATAACTTTTGAATGAAAATGAGAACACAATCTGATTTAAGCAATAATGAAATAACTGCCAGTACTACTGTCAGTTTTACAAATAAGGAGCCTTTGCCTGCCAATGTCTTATGAATTCAAAGGATCAGCATTACATCATTTGGAACCACCTTTACTTTGATTAGTAATACCAAAACCAAATGCCTTCAAATATCAAGATACAGATTTCTGATTTTTATTACAATCTGCTCATTAAATGTTTAAACCAGCAGTCTAAGGAATTGCTAAAATGCTCATATCTTCCACGTATGATCTCCGATTGACTAGAAATCAAATGCACTAACTCTTAACCAAGCACACGCCTATGATGAGACACAGAAAACAGATCTAAAGCCCACATATCAATTATGCACGAATCCCAATGTCACAAAATGGTACGGCCCAGCTGAGAAACTCGACTTGGCTTTAAAATTTCAATTCACAACCTTAAAATCTGCAATTTGGAGCATAGGGACGCCTAAGGCTAACACAGACAATGAGCTAACACCCACAATGATATTTTTGGTATTTTATGATTTATGAACCAAACATGCAATCTGCTGTCTAGAAACAATGCAATAAGCTGAAACTATTAAATGCTAACTTCAAATCTAACTATGCAATGAGCTGAGAACAAAACACACTAAATGCAACTCACAGTACAATGATTCACCACTAGATGTTGTCTTCCAAACACGAAGTGATGCCCAAGCTAGGAGGCCTTCATTCCTCGAAGCAGTCCCAGAGCCAATCCGGCAGCATAACAGTATAGTCGTCCAAAGATACCCAAAATGATGCACAAGACTCCTCTTTATAAGTTTCGTTTGACTTCACGAAACCCTAAAATCAGCTTTTAGGTCAAAACCCCTCATCTCCTCAAGAAGGCGTACTTTCTCTTCAAGGCTCATGATTTGATATTTTAATTACATATCATACTTTAAAATATGCGCCCTTCATAACCATGCTTTGACTTAGGGAATAATTAAAATATTTCTTAATGAGGCGCCACCCTCAAAAGACCCCTTTTTTAAAACATCATTAAGTCATTAATCTAGGCCCATGGTCAACGTTAAAATATAATATTTAAAACGTGACTTTTTTTAATTGCATGACTTAACTTATCCCTCCGAATGTGCCCTGAAGCCAATACTGAGCAAAACATCTGACCAACTGAAGCAGGAAGTCAACCGAGCAGAACTCATCTGGAAAGCTGCCAAAAATAGAATTTACTAAAAATAGTAAATTCCAAAAAGTGCTCTGATTGCCGAGATGAACATACCATTGCGAAGCCCTCTGAAAACCCAGAAGGAATCCGCCATTGAATCCACCATCTCTGAGCAAAGACCTCCTCAAAATTAGGAAACCCTAATTCATCCTCCGACTAGCCTTCAGGTTTCCCAAAGAAAGGCCAACGGTCACTGAAAATGTCAAGTTTGAGAAGGGGACATTACAGTCCGCCCTCCCCAAGATTGCTTGTCCTCAAGCAATCGCAAACTAGGATGCTGCAATATCTCATCACTTTCCCAAGTTGCATCCTCCATAGGCAGGTTCTTCCACTTAACCAAACATTCTCTGATAGTTCTATTCCTCAAAGAACGTTCTCTGACATCAAGTATCTCCTCTGGAACTAGAACCAACTGTCCCTCTTCATCCAACGGTGGCAACTGTGAAGAAGCAACCACATTGTGTCCAAGTGCCTTCTTGAGGCGAGACACGTGGAAGACGTTATGCACTCTACTATCTGAAGGTAGCTCTAATTCATAAGCTACTGCCCCAACTTTTCTGATGACCCTAAATGGCCCATAGAAGCGAGGTTTGAGCTTCTCAGCTCCACTCTTCTTGAGAGTAGACTGTCTATAAGGTTGTAAACGGAGATAGACCATATCCCCAACCTCAAAAGAACGCTCTACACGCCTCTGATCAGCATACAACTTCTGCTGATTTTGTGCAATCTGCAAATTATCCTTCAAGGATCTCATTATGTCTTGACTATGTTGCAACAAATCCTTGGCTAATGGTGCTTTGCTGTCACCAAACACCAAATCTGCAAAACTGGGTGCTTCATACCCATAAAGTGCCAAGAAAGGAGACATTTTGATTGACATATGAAAAGTAGAGTTGTAGCAGTACTCGCCTATATGCAGCCACTTAACCCAAGCTTTCTGCTGTTCTGACACATAATTTCTCAAGTAGCCTTCCAACCACTTGTTCACCACTTCTGTTTGCCCATCAGTTTAGGGGTGATAACTCGTGCTTGGAGTGAGCACAGTACCACTCATTCTGAAAACTTCTTGCCAAAAGGTACTTAGGAACTTGCTGTCCCTATCACTTACAATATTCTTTGGCAACCCATGCAGCCTAAACACTTCTCGAAAAAACAAATCTGCAACTTGGGCTGCAGAAAAAGTGCTGGTAATGGCAAAGAAATGAGCAAACTTGGTTAATCTGTCAACTACCACGTAAATGCAATCCTTCCCTTGGGCCTTGGGCAACCCAGTGATGAAATCCATTGAAATGCTTTCCCATTTTTGATTGGGAATTGGAAGTGGTTGCAGCAAACCGGCTGGCAATGTATGCTCATTTTTATTTGCTTGACAAACAGGACATTCCTGAATGTAGCGTTGAACCTCTCTCTTCAAACCTTTCCAAGAAAACCTTTCTCGGATCTGCCTATAGGTCTTGAAAAAGCCTTGGTGACCATCAACTGGAATGTCATGAAAATTCAAAAGAATCTTCTTCTTGAGCTTAGAATCAGTCACTAGAAAGATTCTTCCCTTATAACGGATCAATCCCTCAACCACCTGGTACCTTTCATCATGGAAAGTACCTTCCAGAATGCTGGTTGCAAACTGATTTTTGGCATAATCAGCAAGCAACATGTCTCTCCAATCTGCAGTAAGCTCACACAACAAGCTAAGATGAGGACTTCTGGAGAGAGCATCGGCCACGACATTATTTTTCCCTTTGACATATTCAATGTCAAAGTCGTAAGCTTGAAGCTTACTCACCCATTTCTGTTGCCTCTCATTTAAATCCTTCTGGTGCATAAAATGCTTGAGGCTATTGTGGTCAGTCTTAACCACGAATTTGTTCCCCACCAAGTACTGCCTGAACTTGGCTAATGCATGCATAATAGCAAGCATTTCTTTATCATAGATTGAGTATGTCCTCTCAACACCCCGTAACTTTCTACTTTCAAACACGATAGGGTGTTTGTCTTGCATCAGGACAGCCCCCACTCCTTCACCTGATGCATCACATTGCAGCTCGAATGGCTTGGAGAAATCCGGGATAGCCAAGACTGGGCACGAACTCATGATCTTCTTGAATTTATCAAAAACAATTTGAGCCTTTTCTGACCAAGCAAAGGCTCCCTTTTTGGTGAGATCAGTAAGGGGAGCAGCATTCTGTGAATACCCCTTTACGAATCTCCGATAAAAACCACAAAGACCCAAAAAACCTTTCAACTGGGTCAAGCTCTCAGGAGGTGGCCAATCAACTACTGCTTTGATTTTTTCTGGATCTACCTTCACTCCCTCAGCACTGATTATGTGGCCAAGGTACAGTAACTCCACCATTCCAAATTCACATTTGGAAGCTTTGGCAAATAAGCTCTCAGATTCCATGATACTAAGCACTTCCTCCAAGTGCTTGAGGTGATCCTCCCAAGTCTTGCTGTAGATCAGAATGTCATCAAAAAATATCAGCACAAACCTTCGTAACTGATTCTGGAAGACACGGTTCATGCAAGACTGAAAGGTAGCCGGAGCGTTAGTCAACCCAAATGGCATGACTAAGAATTCAAAATGGCCATAGTGGCATCTGAAAGCTGTCTTTTCCACATCTGATCCCCTCATTCGTATCTGATGGTAACCCGACCTCAGATCAATCTTCGAAAAGAACTTAGCCCCATGTAGCTCATCAATGAGCTCATCTATCCTGGGAATGGGGTATCTATTTTTGATGGTGCTTTGGTTCAAAGCACGATAGTCCACGCACATGCGCATGGTACCATCCTTCTTTTTCACAAGAACCACTGCAGATGCAAAAGGGCTCTTGCTTGGGCGTATGAAACCCATCTCCAAAAGTTCCCGAATATTCTTCTCGATCTCATCCTTTTGCCTCTTCGGATACCGATATGGAGTTGTGATTACCGGTTTGGCTCCTTCTTTGAGCTCTATGATGTGTTCTGAACCCCGTTCAGGTGGTGGTCCAGGAGGCAAATCTGCAAAGACTTTGCTCTTCTTCGTGAGTAGTGACTGGATATCAGGAGGTTGGTCACGTTTAGTCTCAACAGGACTAGCAGGAAGTATCATGCATTCGGCAACCCACTCAGCTTGATCGTGACGGATCAGCTTTGCCATTCTTTTGAATGACACTACTCGAGGACCCCCATTGGACATGCCTCTCAAAACTATCTTCTTCCCATCTGATTGGAACTTCAACTCCATAGTCTGCAGATTCAAAGAGATCTCTCCAAGAGATCGCAGCCATTGAATGCCTAGAACGGCATCAGTATCCCCAATGTGAACTACATAGAAGTCATCCTTGACTTCGTAGTTGCCCAACTGCATGGTCATGTTAGATATTTTCTTGGTGCAAGTAATATGAAATCCATCGGCAACCATGACCTTGAATCCTTCGAACTCCTCTGTTTGCAGCCCCTTCTTGGCTACCACAACTTCGTCAATGAAGTTATGAGTTGCTCCAGTATCGATCAAAGCAACGATTCGCTGCCCTTTGACCATCCCACGAACCTTGAATGATTCGTTTCTTTGAAAACTGGAAAGTTGAGCTAAAACTCCACCACTTCCCTTCTCATCTCCGGACTCTTCTGGAGCTCTAGCTTCTTCATTTTCTTCAAAATCAGATTGCTGGTCGGAAAAATCAGAACTACTTTCCCCAGCAGAATAATACTCAATCTGATTAAACTTAACCCCTTTAGGACAAACATGGTCTTGAGACCATTTTTCCTGACACCGAAAACACAACCCTTTTCTTCTGAGTTCATTCAGGGTTTCTTGATCCAACCTGGTGACATGGGGATTGCGATTCTTGAACTCCTTGTTCTGAGGTCTCAAATGATTTTTATGCTGAGGCCTTTTTCCTTTATCCCTTTTCTGAAAAGGGGAGTTTGACTGAAATTTTGCCTTAGGAGCAGCCCACTCCATGTTTCTCGCCTTTTTCATGGCCTCTTGCAGGGTTGGTGGATCAAAGGCTTTAATCCAACCTTTGAGTGGTTCTGTCAAACCCTCACTGAAAAGAATCACCAACCTTCGCTCCGTGATTCCAGTCACCATGACTGAAAGTCTCTGAAACTCCGCAATGTAGGCATCCACTGTGCCATACTGTCTCAATTGAGCAAGCTCTCTGAAATGGATCTCAGGATCTTTTTTCTCAAACCTTTCGATGAGCCTAGTGGCGAACTCATCATAAGCTGTGATAGACCGATGACCCAGAGTAATGAGGCCATGGTACCACCACTCGTGCGCCACTCCATCAAGGTGTAGCGTAGCGAACTTGATCGCTTCTTCTTCCGCCATTGGTCTGAGAGCTAGATAGTTATCCAGCTTTTGAATCCAAGCTCGGGCTGAACTTGTGTCACTTCCGTCAAAGTGTGGAAGCATCACCTTGTTGACTGCTTGGTACAAATCTCTTTGATTTGATGGTCTTCTTTGATCAAAGTGCCTCCCTTGTCCCCTGTTCTTCCTCTTGTGATCCATGAAATCATTATAGGACATGTCCATCCTGATGTCGGCAGGTAGAGAATCATACTCTGCACGACCCAGTCTCAACTGCTCCACGAATGAAGCATTCTCTTCAGGATCTGGCTGAGTGTCTACAGGTGCCAAAAAGGTGGGTTTGAATGGCCTGGAAGAAATGTAAGCGTTGTTTGACACTGTCCGAGCTGCATGCTCATCATGCTGGTTGGAAGCACTATGCTCCCCTCTGTGGCCTGAGTTGTTCTGTGGAGTGGTATTCTGACCCACTCTCCCCATCATGAAAGATACCATGTCCATCAAGGCATCCATCTTTTTTTCAAATCTCTTCCCGGGACTCATGGATCTTTCTCTTCCTTTCCCACTATCATCTCTGTTGTTGGTAGTCCTATCGTTACCCCCAACTGACCTCTCACCGTCTGCCATGTCTGTTTCCTGAGACGACTCCCAATGAGCCCTCAAGATCTGAAGCTGTCTGACCTTCAGGAGGCTGATAAAGCTGGAACTGTTTTCCAACCTTCTTGTCTTCTCTTGCAGCGTACCTCTTTTCTCTGTCACTCATAGACGGATTGTTCACAGGATGGCAAGATCTTGGCTCTGATACCACTGAAATATTCCGAGCCAAATTTTTTTTCGTTTTTTCAAATAACAGATTACAAAGCAGTGCACCCGTTAAGGTTAGAGGAAGAAACCAAAACGTGCAAGAAAGCAACTCTAACCAGAATGGCGCCGATGATGGCGAGCATTGGTCAGAGGATCTAAAACAAACTGCTTATGCTGGAAAAGGAACTCGATGCCAAGTATGTGCTACCCAATCCAATGCGGAGTGAGGGGCGACCATATGACGGAGTGAATACAAAGCAATGCTTGAAAGATAAATGCTGAGAAATGAAACTACTCAACACCCAGAATGTGCTTGCTAACCCGGGATGGGATAGTAGCGACCATAGGGCGGAGATCTCACTATTACAATAACTTTTGAATGAAAATGAGAACACAATCTGATTTAAGCAATAATGAAATAACTGCCAGTACTACTGTCAGTTTTACAAATAAGGAGCCTTTGCCTGCCAATGTCTTATGAATTCAAAGGATCAGCATTACATCATTTGGAACCACCTTTACTTTGATTAGTAATACCAAAACCAAATGCCTTCAAATATCAAGATACAGATTTCTGATTTTTATTACAATCTGCTCATTAAATGTTTAAACCAGCAGTCTAAGGAATTGCTAAAATGCTCATATCTTCCACGTATGATCTCCGATTGACTAGAAATCAAATGCACTAACTCTTAACCAAGCACACGCCTATGATGAGACACAGAAAACAGATCTAAAGCCCACATATCAATTATGCACGAATCCCAATGTCACAAAATGGTACGGCCCAGCTGAGAAACTCGACTTGGCTTTAAAATTTCAATTCACAACCTTAAAATCTGCAATTTGGAGCATAGGGACGCCTAAGGCTAACACAGACAATGAGCTAACACCCACAATGATATTTTTGGTATTTTATGATTTATGAACCAAACATGCAATCTGCTGTCTAGAAACAATGCAATAAGCTGAAACTATTAAATGCTAACTTCGAATCTAACTATGCAATGAGCTGAGAACAAAACACACTAAATGCAACTCACAGTACAATGATTCACCACTAGATGTTGTCTTCCAAACACGAAGTGATGCCCAAGCTAGGAGGCCTTCATTCCTCGAAGCAGTCCCAGAGCCAATCCGGCAGCATAACAGTATAGTCGTCCAAAGATACCCAAAATGATGCACAAGACTCCTCTTTATAAGTTTCGTTTGACTTCACGAAACCCTAAAATCAGCTTTTAGGTCAAAACCCCTCATCTCCTCAAGAAGGCGTACTTTCTCTTCAAGGCTCATGATTTGATATTTTAATTACATATCATACTTTAAAATATGCGCCCTTCATAACCATGCTTTGACTTAGGGAATAATTAAAATATTTCTTAATGAGGCGCCACCCTCAAAAGACCCCTTTTTTAAAACATCATTAAGTCATTAATCTAGGCCCATGGTCAACGTTTAAAATATAATATTTAAAACGTGACTTTTTAATTGCATGACTTAACTTATCCCTCCGAATGTGCCCTGAAGCCAATACTGAGCAAAACATCTGACCAACTGAAGCAGGAAGTCAACCGAGCAGAACTCATCTGGAAAGCTGCCAAAAATAGAATTTACTAAAAATAGTAAATTCCAAAAAGTGCTCTGATTGCCGAGATGAACATACCATTGCGAAGCCCTCTGAAAACCCAGAAGGAATCCGCCATTGAATCCACCATCTCTGAGCAAAGACCTCCTCAAAAATAGGAAGCCCTAATTCATCCTTCGACTAGCCTTCGGGTTTCCCAAAGAAAGGCCAACGGTCACTGAAAATGTCAAGTTTGAGAAGGGGACATTACAAATTTGCACCAAGTAGGAATGAAGTGTATGGCATGAACTATGAATGCATTGATGTCAAATGGAATGCAATGAAGGTGTATATATACAAAGTGGAGGGAAGGACATGACTCTCCAAAAACATGTCGGCCTCATCCAAGAGGCATGTCCTTTACAAGCAAGAAGTCGGCCTCCATAAATAATCGCGCCTCTAAGGAAATCGAGCCAATTATATTAAATGAATAATGATCATCTTTTATCAAGTGACGTCTTTTTTTCATTAAATCGTTTCCATCAATTAAATAGCCGTAAGGCTATGATTTAATTGATTTCGATTTGGGCTAGAATAAAGCGACCGACGCTGTATACATCAACACTTTTCACTATTCCCTTTATAATTTTCTGTTACTATTCACTTTTTACTATTCCATTAAAGTAAACTTTAATATTTCCAATTTGTCCTTGGATTCATCAACTGAACTCCAACTGAAAGGCTCTTAAAGCTCCTAGCTAAGCTCCATAGTCCTCGGTTGGGTCCCCTAACCATTTTGCTGACCTACAGGGACCCTAATAGTAGGCCAACCTTCGCTATAGTCTGAGCTGCCTAAGGAAGGGACATTACACACTTCTGGAATAAATTTTTTGTATTTTCATATATCTCTAATAGAGAAGCTAATAGTTATCTTGTGAGTGTTCCAAATATTGTGAAAGATATATGAAAATAATTTAAACTAACAACTCAAAAACCAGAGAACTGAAAACTATTAAACTATTTTTTAATTTTAAAACATGCTTTGATGTGTCCCCGGGACGGTCGGGACGGTCGGGGGATGAGTCAGGAGTCCCCTAGCCGTCTTTGGGATTGCTGACTGTCCCCCTTTCCCTATAGACCGTTTCCCCATTTCGGGGACATTTCCCAGCTTTTGAAAAAAAAAGGGGACGCCAAGGGACCGTCCCCTAGTCGTCCCCCTGTACCCGGGACATCTCTGGGATAGGGATGGGCCATTTTGAGGGGGGGACGCATCCCCAGGTTTCCCTGTTTTTTTATTTTTTATTTATGGTCGGGGCTTAGGGCATTTTAAATTTTCTTTTTTAGTTTAACTTTGAATTAGGTTGTATTAAACTTAAAGTTTTTAATATTAATGAGGCTTTTCTCATAATGTATAACTTATTGAGGGTTTAAGTAGAAAATAGTGAGCTCTCCCAAAAATACTAGTTTGTGCTCCATGATAGTAGCACCTACTATTTTATCATCAGTCCTTTGTTTTTTATAAAAACTCTCATAGGCAAAAGTAAAATATATATATTTTTATAATAATCCTATTCTCTTTTTTTTTTATGATTAGAGTTTTAGGTACTGTTTTTGTAATATCTACACACGATGTTTGGCACAAAATAACAAATAAATTTTTTTCTTATTTTTTTTAATTGGCAAATTGAGAGTTTTATTGGAGCCCTCACCCATGAAATATAAAATAATTGTAGCATGGGGTTGAAGATCAACTAGGAGAATAGATGAGAGGCTCTCCCATTTGCTTGGCTTATCATTGATTGTAATGTCCCCAATTTTGCGAGCATTAGAGTTCAGTGGATTTAGCCTATTCTTAGCCCTCGTAGGCTAATATGCATGGTTAGAGGGTCTCTTGATGGAGCTTGGCTTGGCTTCGGATTGTCAGAATTTACCAGTTGGCTTTCGTTTGGGCTCATTCAGATGTCTTTTGCCTGACTTGCTATTTTTAGCAGTATTTGGCATTTAGCGGAGCACCGCTGCTATTTTTAGCAGTATGGTCTGGTCACGTGCAGAATCACTTCCTTCTTCGTCAAGCTTCAGACGGTTCGTGCATCGAGCATATATTGAGAGAGATATTAATACTTAATTGATTTAATTAAATATTAATGATTTGGAGCTTATGTTATAAAGTTATAATATTTTAAATATTATAACTTAAGTGATTTTTGCTGAAGGGGTCGCCCATCATTGAAGGGGCCACTTTTAATTATATTTTATAATTAAAAGTGCTTTCGAAAACTATTGAAAAAATAAAAAAAAGAAAAGTTCGAATTTATTTAAATAAAACCTAATTGAGAAAATTCGAACTCTTGAGGAGATATAAGGGTTTCATTGGGATTGGAGCTCATTATGTTATGAAATGGATTTTTGATCAAGTCTTCTTCTGGAGAACGAAGCCAAGGGTTTCAGTTGTCTACAGGCATTGGAGAATGAGCCATCTTCAGTGTTGCAGTTCAGAGGCTGTGAAATATCAGCTGATCTATTGCATTCAGGGAGATATCTTCATTCAGAAGTTATCACAGAACGTTCACAGAGTTTTCTTTCAGCTTGCTGCAATAATTAGGTTTTCATCAAAATATCGTTGCCTTTTTAGTTGCATGTTATCGGATCTCATTTGTAATCATTTCAGAAGATTAATAAATAGTCTGGCATCAAGAGTTTCAGTAGATTATATCATTTCCAGTAGCTGTATTATTTTATTTAAATTTATTCAGCAATTTCTTTCAAAATAGCACTTCAATGGTTTATGCAATAAAAACGTTCAAAAATAAGCAAAACAGACAGTTTCAGTAGTTAGCGGAAACAGGGGTTTCTACAGTGGTATCAGAGCCTGGATCTTGCCAGCCTGTTGGGAAAAATCAATTGTTGCAACTTCAAGGGATTCACTGTTGCTGATTTAGTTGGCCAAATTTAATGGCCTTTGGCCAAATTTGAGAAATTTCAATATTCTGATTTGAAAGAGAACATCTGCACATTGGTAGAGTTCGATTCTTCAGCCGAAGTTCGATTATATCTGGAGGATTATTTCAGTATTCTGGGTTTAATAAATTTGGTGACCTAGCTTCCTGTGTGCTTAGTCGACGTTAATAAGGAGAATATTCTATTTGGACTGAGGTAAGTGGTTTTGAATTGTATTGAAACTGTTGGGAACGATATTATAAGGTTCAGAAGTCCAAAAGATAATCGAATAAGACAAATTCGATTAATTCTTAAAGGAGACGGAATACACTAAGGTTACGTGTTTTGCTTGGAATTGAATCGCTTAAGGAAAAACAGGAGTTAATTATTTTTATGAATCAGACAAATTATTCTTGCCGAACCAATATTATTCACAGCTGGATGACGACACTGAGAAAATAATAAACGGTGGGCTCATACTTAGAACGCGGCAATAGGAGTCAGAACTAGCGTGTGCCTAGTTGGGTGAGAAACCTATTGTTGAAAGACGAATTCTGAAGACTTCCTAAATACCAAAGAAATCGTGATTATTTTGTCTATGGTTCGATAAATGCATTATATTGATTCATTACGGATTTTGAAGAAATTCAATTTCAACCTTGGCTGCCGTCACTTCTTCAAAAGAAATCGATAATATTTGAAGGCAACGACTAAGACAATCAAGTCGGGTGTTTCCAGATTGAATAAGAAATTTATTATATCACCGCATTATATTTGACGATTTTCTAAGGGTATAGCAATATCGTGGCACAAGCTATCGCTGGAGTCAACCATCGTATATCTTGGGGACGCTGATTAATATTTAAGTCATTCCCGTGATCATTAACAAGGAGGAGACAGGCTGAGTCTGCCGCTGGATATTCGTGGAGCCGGTAAAGGTTAAGTCGAGGAATTAGCAGGGCCTATACATGGATGCTTGGGCAACGCACAAGTTCTGCAAAAGAGGTGACAGGAGCTGCTTGATGCCGTAGTTAAGTTTTTCAATTCATCACTTAATCTACCGTCCAGTTCATTATTTGACAACAGAGAAGTGATATTCCTAAAGTGATGTGAAAGTCTATGCCCACGTATACATTGTGATATGCCAGAAAGCTATTCAGGATTGGTCAGACCCGAAGCATAAAATTATAGTAGTATGATCCTGGTGTCTGGGACCAAACTGAAGGTCGTTGGAGCTTTACAAGGCTGGACGTGGCTTCCTTCCAGACTTCCAGAACTCTACACGGAGGCTGTGATTATCTCTGTCTCTCTTCAAAATCCAGAGGGAGATCAACAATTGAATTGATAAGCAGTATAATCAATTGCATCTGCAGTTCAATATTCAATAAAAATTGGAATTCTTTCCTTTTATGGTCAATTAGCTGCAATTTGAATAAGACTGATATCATATTTGGCTGGGCCTTTCATCTGAGAGTAGTAATCATTTGCAATGTTAATTAAAGGAAGATTAAGTTGTTTACAAACTGTTTGTAAAAATGCCTGAATTCTGTAGCAGCTACTTGATTGAAAGCAATTGCATATTGTGGCTTTGAATATCATCAGGGCTACATAGATAATTAAGCCAGTCTAAATGCACTATAGCATCAATCAAACAGAAAAAAAAAAAAAAAACCAAATAAGAAACCATTTATCAGCTGGGCAGTTTGATTGCCAAGTGTTTGATAATACTCCTAAGAGCTCAAATTGAAGAAATAAAGGCCAAAGTTGCTTCCTGAATGAGCAAACTGATAAAAATTACATCATCACTAGTAAGGGACAGTACAATGAAGGCTTGAAATCAAGTCAGTTGATTGGGTTTTCAGTTTGGCAGCGAAAATGGGCTTCATGAAAACATTGTCCAGCAATAAACAGGCATTGAAAGAACTTGACCAATCCCAATACAAGTTCAATCGACAGTTGCTGCGTTTAGAGCAGATGCTTTCAGAGTTGGGACAGCCTAAAGGATCTATTTCACTTCCTACCAACAAAGTTCCAACACCACAAAACAGAGAAGAGGTAGTGATTAGCATGTTTGAGGAATATAACACTCTTCCTCAATGTGTTAAGAAGAACTGTTCATTCAAAAGTTACATGGATTTGCACCCGAGTCTTTTCCACAAAACTGAGCAAGCAAAGGAGTATCACACTATAGCCCATGAATTGTTTACACACGAATTGGATAGAGAAGCTTCACATGTGATTGATATAATTCTTCATGAGAATGATGTGGTGTCTTCAAGTTCCGATGAGGTATGCAGAAATTTATATGATGAATTTGATAGACATGCTGATTTGATTCAAGAAGACACTAGAACGGCTTTGGTTAATGATTTATCTACATCATCCTTGCAAGAGGTGACTCAAGAAGTTTCTACTGTAGAGGCTACTTCTGATTTTCATGACAACGATGATGAAACTTTGCATGAGCATGAGACAGCGGTGATTTCACATATGCAAAATGACCCTATTGAGTTGTCACATGAAGGGACTCAAGAATTGGGTACTAGCGATGCATTATGTGTTGAGGATTCATGTCCTAGTGAGTCTGATTTTCCAGATCAGACTTTAGAAAATAAGTTAGAAGGTTCACATGTTGACATGGAATCCCAGGATTGTGAGTTGGAAGGTGATACAGTTACATCGGGAGTGGAAGTGTGTGAAGATACTGTTATATCAGCAGCTTCTACTTTATCAGTTGAGCCATCCTTTGAGGTACATAGCAGCAGTACCTTAGATGTTGAGGTGTGCATGGATGAAAGCACACATGGTGCTGCTTATCATTTGATGAGTGACGACAAATCAGCCTCATATCATAGTGCATATTGTGAACCGGAAAACTTGTATGGGGGTCATAAGCTACAAAGTTCTCACCATTTGGTTGGGCAACTAAAAGTGAATGACAATATGATTGCCACAACCATTGAGCATTTTGATGTTGCTCGTCAGATGTTGGCCACGTATGGTTGGAGTACTCCTTTGACAGATGAGCACGGTGATAGTGGTTTTTCCCTTGCAGAGATACATGTACTTCGAGAAACAATTGGAATGATGAAACAAAACTACTTAAAACTACTTGCAGACAGGGATTTCCTTCTCGAGTGGGATTGCATTTGTTATGATGCATTGCAGAGGAAGGAGGAGCAGGTTGATGAGCTCACTCATGAGCTTGAGGTGATTATGGACTCGTTGGAGAATGCTCAGTTGGCCCTTCAATAGTCACAGTCACGGTTGGAGGAGTTGCCTGTGGAATTGAGTTTGGCACAGTCTCCACCAGCTACAGATACAGTACAGTTATATACAGAGGCAGTTGATGAGGATCTTATATCCACGAGTTGTAGTGAGGATGTGGTTACATCTATCACAGATATTGGTGCAGTGAATTCAGCTGGGATGAGAGTTTCGGTTGAGAGCTCTTGTGATGAGATAGTTGATTTTTCTGAGAGTTGTGTGACAGATCACGTCACTACTTCATCGTCGTCACAGGAGATATGTGGGGCATCATCCAGTATGGAGATTTGTACTTATGCTAATTTGTTTCCCCAGGACTATGATGGTCAGCCATTGACAGAGGTGGGAGCATTTTATCTTGATTGCATAGTGAGGAGTGTTTATCACTTCTCCTTTGGTCCACACACGGAGGATTTGATGATGCATCGGTGTGGATTGGCCCTGGAGTTATACCATTCGTTGTGGGATGGGTATTCACTATCTGCAGAAGATGGGATTAGCGGCTGCAAGCGCCAGACTCAGCTGTTTGTGGGGGATTACTTGCAGGGACAGCTGTCAGTTTTACATCATGCTGATATGTATCCAACAGGGTTAGCTACTTCTTGGTCACAAAGTTTTCTTCTGGGTACATGGTTACAGGATGACTATGGTGTCAGTTGGCATGATGGTTTGGTCAATTATCACATTCATGAGCGTTTAGCAGACGACAAGGAGAGATTCAGTGTAGCAGATGCTTCTAGAAGTTCTTTTTTCCGCATGACAGATGGATGTGAATTCAAATTGTATTGGGATCCAGGTGGTGACAGTTTTGGCACTGAGTATTGGATGGGTCCCATTGGGTTACTTCACCACTCACAACATGGTGAGGTTGGAGGCAGTAGAGCGCAGTGGCAGCCTGAGGATGACAGACACGACAGACTTTCACTATGGGTTTGGGATCCAGGGATAGCTTGCGCAGTTGTGTTTTTGTTGATGCTACAGGAGACAGTTAGAGATGTGTGAGACATTTTACAGTTCTTCTTTCGGGCCTTCCGAGGAGTTGGGTTTCTTTGCAGTAGAGATTGCTTGAGGATAAGCAATTTCAAGGAGGGCGGACTGTAATGTCCCCAATTTTGCGAGCATTAGAGTTCAGTGGATTTAGCCTATTCTTAGCCCTCGTAGGCTAATATGCATGGTTAGAGGGTCTCTTGATGGAGCTTGGCTTGGCTTCGGATTGTCAGAATTTACCAGTTGGCTTTCGTTCGGGCTCATTCGGATGTCTTTTGCCTAACTTGCTATTTTTAGCAGTATTTGGCATTTAGCGGAGCACCGCTGCTATTTTTAGCAGTATGGTTTGGTCACGTGCAAAATCACTTCCTTCTTCGTCAAGCTTCAGACGGTTCGTGCATCAGGCATATATTGAGAGAGATATTAATATTTAATTGATTTAATTAAATATTAATGATTTGGAGCTTATGTTATAAAGTTATAATATTTTAAATATTATAACTTAAGTGATTTTTGCTGAAGGGGTCGCCCATCATTGAAGGGGCCACTTTTAATTATATTTTATAATTAAAAGTGCTTTCAAAAACTATTGAAAAAATTAAAAAAGAAAAGTTCGAATTTATTTAAATGAAACCTAATTGAGAAAATTCGAACTCTTGAGGAGATATAAGGGTTTCATTGGGATTGGAGCTCATTATGTTATGAAATGGATTTTTGATAAAGTCTTCTTTTGGAGAACGAAGCCAAGGGTTTCAGTTGTCTACAGGCATTGGAGAACGAGCCATCTTCAGTGTTGCAGTTCAGAGGCTGTGAAATATCAGCTGATCTATTGCATTCAGGGAGATATCTTCATTCAGAAGTTATCACAGAACGTTCACAGAGTTTTCTTTCAGCTTGCTGCAATAATCAGGTTTTCATCAAAATATCGTTGCCTTTTTAGTTGCATGTTATTGGATCTCATTTGTAATCATTTCAGAAGATTAATAAATAGTCTGGCATCAAGAGTTTCAGTAGATTATATCATTTCCAGTAGCTGTATTATTTTATTTAAATTTATTCAGCAATTTCTTTCAAAATAGCACTTCAATGGTTTATGCAATAAAAACGTTCAAAAATAAGCAAAACAGATAGTTTCAGTAGTTAGCGGAAACAGGGGTTTCTACATTGATCCTCACTAAGAAAGGCGATTGATCTATTCTTGTATTTTCTAGGAGATCAGCTGCTCTTTTACACTTCCTATAGCCATGAAGAAAACAATATTGTCAAACTACTTATACAAGAGACAAGGCTCCAAAAAAGTGCTATTAAGCTTCCAATCCTTAATGTTCTCCTTAATCAAGCCTGCAATTAGTTGTACAAGCTTCTAGATTAAAAAAATCAGGAAACTAATAAAACAATACAATATTTGTAAAAATTAATAAAATTTTTCCCTATACACAGTTTAAACCAGAAGCTTGTACAACTAATCGATGGACTGTGGAAAACTCATACCAACTACAAGCCTGCAGTATTTATTATTAAGCTATGAGACCCTTCAATTATCCTCTTCTTGCAACCCAAAGAAGAATCTTAGACCCTCCAGCAATGCTTCCACCTCCACCTCATTGTTAGACCTTGACCCCAAAAAGAAAGATCCACCTTTGACTAACTGTCCAGAGAAAGAGTGAGCCAAAGCCCCTGCTTCACTCAAGTTGGGATTTCCCCTTGCTGCTCCAGCATAATTCAACTTCAGGAAACCCTTTAGAAGAGGTTTCCAAGGAGCTGCTAATCGCTTAATTCAGTTATCAATCACCCCATTGATAGGGGAAAATTTTATTAATTTTTACAAATATTGTATTGTTTTATTAGTTTCCTGATTGTTTTCTGATTTTAAACCTGAGTAACTAAATTCCATTTACAGTTTTACCATACTGTGTCATTCTTGCGTAAATGGAATGCTAGTGTGGGTTTTGGGACATTGCTGATTTGCAAAAAAAGTTCTTGAAGGCCTATTTAGAGGCAATAAATCATTGTGGCGGCTCTACGGATGGTTGCTTGAGGACAACACCTCACTCTTCTCGAGTTTTTCCCTATTTTAGGTTTCTCTAGGTCATATTGCTGTTGTCTTTCATGTTACTTGTTTCGGTTTTCTTTCTTGATATCACATGCTTATTTACATTGTTCTTTACTCTTATTCGCTGTAAACTTCATAGTTAGGGGCTGGTTTTCCATGCTTCTACACATGGAACAGCAACTTATGCAATCAATTTACATTAAGGAAGTACACACTTTGTTTTGATGAATTATGTAGTGGACTCTCCACACTAATTAGTTATCAACATTAATCAACAACAAACCAAGTTGGCTATAACACATGCAATTAATTAATGAGATTAGAAACTCATGGCAATCTAAAGCTTCAATAAGCACTCACCACTTGCAAATATTTGTATATTGTCTAACTTAATCCTTACCTCTTGTGAATATATGTATATTAGCCCACTTAATCCTTTGTGTTTGAATTTGCAATGGCTGTATGCACATTCATGCATGCCTAGCTGGACAAATTAGTCACACATTCACAGTGTGGACAAATTAGCATGTCATAATTTCCACTGTAGAAGAAGGCATGCACAGGATGTCAATGCCGACAATACATCAATTTCAGGGATTAAAGATATGGATAAAAACCAGTATTTCCTAAAAGATCTCACAGCATCCAGAAGAATGATGGCAATAGCAAGAAAAGTGCATAATTATTTCCTCATTCACTTTACAATCCAAAGAGTGAGATCATAATGGAGAATGATGGCAATGGCAAGAAAAATACATAATCATTAATGGGAGAGTGGATTCAAGTAGATGGACACTTGGACAGGGTGTTGATACTTCAGGTAAATGTCCACACTTCCTACCACAATGGCAAACACAAACCCCTTGCTAACATCAGAATCTTTGATGTCCTAACACTGTATCATATGGAGAATCATATGTATGAAAGCATTGGTATGGTAGATATTAAAGTTGTGAGATAGTTCTTTACATTTTGATTCTAGGCTCAGAACTTTTAAATCCCCAGTTTTTCCTCTCTTTCATCTTTAGGTTCTTAGCTGTTGGGATTAGCAATGTAAATCTATTTCTGCAACAGAGATGTTATGTCCCTGTGCCTTGTCTGGGTCTGGGCTTGGGCAATTGTATGCACCTTTACCCTTAATTAATTTAAATTTTGTTTTATCCAAAAGAGAGTAGTGAATAAATTTTCTCTTAAATTGAAACCATCTATAATGCCAAAAAAAATATTAAATTTATAGTCCATAGAACAATGCCAGACAAATTCTACCCAGGGGCCATTACTATATTTGGATTTCCTTAAGTTTATATTTATTTGACATTTCTCATTTTTTTCTTGTTTTGCTATATTTTGAACCAGTGAAATCTTTAACAGTCATACACGCTCTTTATCTTGTAGCTTAAGTGACTTGACTTCATACACCTAAAGTAGGATGGTTTTTGAAGAGTATTTTGTTCTTGGATGGATGCATTGTTGTTATTGATAGGTAGTAGTCATGAATAATATATCCTTTCCTGAAAACAAACTCATTATCTTGTTTACTTGTTTTAGTTTGTATTTTCGAAAACATAATTTTGCAGTTTTTTTTGTTCTCCCTTTCTGGACACACATTGAATCAGTATTTTCTGCTCTTGACATGTAGCAACTGTAGCAAATATTGATCATTTCATTCTCTTGACATCATTGGGAACAAGCAAATTTGGATTTCCTGCAGCATTGTTAAAGTAAGTAAATAATCTTTAATTTAAACTATTGTTTATGATCGTATTACTTTTTTAGATTCTTGATCCATTATTGACTTGAACCTTTCTTTTAAGAGAATTGGCAAACACAATAAACTTTATCTTGTTACAACTCTTATGGTCACTTTATTTAATTCAAAATTTTAACAAAGAAATCAAATTAGTGTCCATGGATGACTAAAAAAGGTCGATGTGACTCAAGCGTACACCAGTTTACAAAGAAAGTTCTAGGAGGAGAATCCTAGAGAGGCCCCACTAAGGGGAAGAACAAAAAACAAAAAACAAAATAGTGGGGGACCACCAACTTAGGTGGTCAAGAGACCAATAGAAATCACCAAGTAGGGGGGAACAAGAATCCCAAAGAACATAAGTTGAGGAAAATTGGAGATAGAAGGTCTCATTGAGTATCACTGTTTGGGCCAGAAATGGAGGAGTCATTGGTGTCATCATCAATCACTATGAAGGGGCCAATACAAGATTTGATAGTGCTTAATAGCTTATAGTGAAGTGCCTAAGGTTGGGAGGGCCGAACTGGGGCAAGACACTCCCCTTAGAATCACAACTAACATCCTGTAGAAACCCTAGTTTCCCCTTTTTCTGCCTGTAACTGATTTTCTGAAGTTTTTGAAGGTTTTTGATGTTTTGTGATTTTTTTGTGTTTTTGATGCAATTAATGAAAGGTACGATTTATGCAATAAATAGAAATAAATTCTATAAAAATTAAATAACTCTGAAAATGGATTGAATATGGACGCCAATATCTTTATTAGATCTTCTCTACTGATTACAATGATACCCAGATACATGCAATGAGCAAAACAATGAATTTCCAATATGAAAAGAACCTGGTATAAACAGCAAATCTGATCAGATAACTGAGTTGTACGGCTGCCAATGAGAAGTTCTCCCTCCGGATGATGAGATCCAAAACAACACCAGATAAGTGGCGCCCCTGTGAGTGAAGTTTGGATGCACAAAAGCTGGGTGCTTTCCTCAAGACCAAGTACGGCCCTTGCTGCTGGTACGGACCTGCTGTAGCAATGTACGGCTGTGAAGAAAGGTCTCTTCCCTTGCGCCTGGAGATAACATCCACTGCTACTAAGATCTACGCCCTTGGTGATGAAACTTGCCTGCCTCAGGAGAAGGCGTTTTAGCTCTGGAACAAAAAATGGCTTTCCTTGCTTAGTACGGCCTGTATACAGAAAAGTACGGCCAGAATACAGCAATGCTAGATGAACAATAAATTCGGCTCCCTTATGAAGATCTCCAGATGTGAGAAATAGGCACCTTGATATAAGAACTCTTCTGGATGAATGAGATAACTGAAACCCTGAAGATTTAATACTTTTGAAGCTCAATAATTTCTTTTGGATGAAGAAATCCCTCTGCCTGGCAATAAATCGGATGTTATTTCACATCCTTTGAATCGCTCCCACTGGAGATGGCTCGTTCTCCAATGTATCGAGATGAAACCCTAAGGCTTCCGTTCTCTGACGAAGTCTTGATCAAATTCTGATTCTCAAAAGTCATAATGGCTCAGAAACCAATGCAAAACCTTTATTAAGCTGAAAAGTGCGATTTCCTTAATAATAGGAAATCATTAAAATATTCACTTTTTAATTCTTTTAATTTCCTCATAGTCTCAGCGAAATATTTTAATATAATTTTAAACGTCAATTTTGGCCCCCTTCTGATGATGGGCGCACCCCTCAAGATAAATCACTTAAGTTATAATTAAAAATTATAACTTTATATTATAATCCTTAATTAATTAATATTTAATCAATGCAATTAAATATTAATATTTCGCCCGTTACTCATCCGATTCCTTGTTCGTGGCGAACTCTGAGAAGGATACGGATCCCTACTGCTAAAAATAGCGAGGGTTCCACTCTGCGGAGCTGCTAAAATAGCAATGCAAAGGGTCTCAATCGAGCCCAAACGAAAGCCAATTGATCAAAAGCTGCCAATCGTGAGCCAAGCTCCGAAACGACCCTCTAACCACTCTGTCTGACCCTAGAGGGTCTCATGATGGCCAATCTCACGATCTCGATGCTCGCCAAAAATGGGGACAATGATCCGCCCTCCCTAAAATTGCTTGACCCCAAGCAATCTCTACTGCAAAGAAACTCCGATCCTCGGAAGGCCCAAAAAGAAAAAACTGTGAAATGTCCCACACATCACGATCTGTCTCCTGTAGCATCATCAAAAACTCAACTGCGCAATCAACACCTGGATCCCAAACCCAGCGTGAAAGTCTGTCGTGATGATCCTCCTCAGGTTGCCACTGCGCTCTACTATCTCCAACTTCACCATGCTGAGAATAGTGAAGTAACTCAATGAGACCCACCCAATACTCTGTGTCAAAGCTGTCGCCACCGGAATCCCAATACAATATGAATCCACATCCATCTGTCATGCAGAGATAAACACTTCTAAAAGCATCTACTACCCTGAATCTCTCCCCGTCTTCTGCTAAATACTCATGGATGTGATAACTGCCCAAACCATCATGCCGACTAATACCATAGTCGCCCTGTAACCATGTACCTGTATGAATCTGCGACATAGAAGTATCAAGCCCTGTGAAATACATATCGGCATGATGTAAAACGGATTGCTGCCCCTGCAAGTAATACCCCGCAAACTGCTGAGTCAAGTACCTGCATCTACTAATCCCATCTTGTGAAGATGGTAACTCTGCACACAATAATGAATTACTCCCCTCAACTGTACCGAGAGAATCACCCTGTGCACAAGTATGGTGCATCGTATACGAATCATGTACAGGTGGATCAAAGGAAAGACCATAAGCACTCCTCACCGTGTACACCTCATTGAACTCCTCTGTGAGTCTGGTTTGGAATTGCGATGCACTGGAACAATCCCAAACACTACGATCATCACCCAACCTGGAACTAGTATCAAGAGTACGATCAGCGTCCAACTCGAAGAGTGGGTTATCATAGATCGAACCACCATCAAATTCAAACAATGGATTATTCACAAACTGCACAATCACTCCAGACTGATTTGTATCATCCACCTCTGAATCGCTGGAATAATAAACTGAGTTGTACTCCTGACTTGGCACAACCAGCTACCGATCATAGTCAACTGTATCGGATGAAAAGATTGATTTGCTTCCAGGAGAGGGAAACAAATCAACACAAGTACCAATCTCCCAACTGGATGAGACTCTGAACATCTGCTGTGAAGATAGACAAGTATCGAGGGTTGTCACACAACTCTCGAGTGGATCAACAACCATGTCACAGGAACTAACAATAATCCACCCTGCATCACCTATCACGGGACTAATCTCATGAGAACCTGGTGCCATGCGTGGCTCACTGCAACTCTCATCTAGAGCACTCATCCCATTTGTATCAACTGCTCCTGTGTCCATGCTGGATGTAACCACATCCTCAACATCTCCCTCTCGGCTATGAACCATGGGTGTATACTCCTCACCAACCGCTGCCATGCAAGACTGAACGATATCCAAAGGTGGTGAAGATTGTGCCAAACTCAACGCCACGGTAAGCCTCTCAATCTGTAACTGTGACTCACGAAGAGCCAACTGGGTGCTCTGCAATGAATCCATAGTCACCTCACGCTCATGAGTGAGCTCATCGATCCGCTCCTCTTTTCCCTTCCATGCATCATAACAAATGCAATCCCACTCGAGAAGGAAATCCCTGTCTGCTAGTAATCTGAGGTAATTTTGCTTCATCGTTCCAATTGCTTCTCGGAGTGCATGTATCACTGCAAGGGACAAACCACTATCACTGTGCTCATCTGTCGAAGGACTCCAACTGTAGGTAGTCAACATCTGACGAGCAACGTCAAAATGCTCAAGGGCGGTAGCAATCATAGTGTCATCCACATGTAGTTGCCCAACCAAATGATGAGGATTCTGAAGCTTACGACCCCCATACAAGATATCCTGTTCACCATATGCACTATGATACGACGCTGATCCGTCATCGCTCACCTCATGATAAGCAGCATCATGTGTGCTTTCAACGCACACCTCAACACTTAAGGTACTGCTGCTCGGTACCTCAAAGGATGGCTCAACTGGTATGGTAGAAGTTACTGGTATGACTGTTTCTTCACACGCTTCTACTCCACAAGTAACTGCATGCTCATCCAATGCATGATCCCGGGATTCCATATCATCATATGAATCCTCTAGCTGATTTTCAAAGGTCTGATCCAGGAAATCAGACTCACCATGATATAAATTCTCAACACCTATTGCATCTGTAATACCCAACTCTTGAGTCTCTTCACATGACAACTCAATAGGGTTATTTTGCAACTCTGAAACCTCTGTTGTGTCATGCTCACGCGAAGTTTCGCCAACGCTGTCATAAAAATCAGAAGTAACCTCCATCGTAGAAACTTCTTGAGTCTCCTCCTGCAAAGACGATGTAGGTAGATCATTACTCATAGCCGTGCTAGTGTGTTCACGAACCAAATCAGCACTTCTATCAAATTCATCATATAAATTTCTGCCCTCTTGATAGGAAACTGAAGATATCAAATCATTCTGACGAAAAGTGGTATTATCCTTATGTGTAGATTCTCTGTCCTTTCCAGGTGTAAACAACTCACGAGCTGTAGTGAGATATCTCTGTTTTTCAAACTCCGTCTTATGGCCAAGACTCGGGTGCACATCCACATAACTTATGAAAGGAAGTTTTTCTTTAATCTTCTGAGGTAGAATGCTATATTCCCTGAACATGCCAATCACTTCGCTTTCTGTGTTTTGTGGTGTTCTGTCAATAGAGATCCTTCCGCTACTCTCAGGTGATACTAACTGCCACTCGTTGTTCGCTGTCCTAAATGTACTGGCGAACAAACCCTCATGCCTTTCACCTGTTACAACCTCATCGGGCTCCTGTCTCGTGAAAGTGGGCCTAGTAGGCCTATCTGCTGTCCGTGACACTGACCTAGGAGCTCTCCGTGAACCTGCAACACTCCTGTCATCGTCACGATGTGGTGACGATCTCCTCGGAGTATCCAATCTCTGAAGTGCAACTGCCACCTGCTGTAATACACCATTTGACCGCCGTTGACCTGCACTAAGTTCTCTGAGTGCATGCAAGACCTCTGCACGGTCCTGACCTCTGTTATTGTAAGGAGTCTCTGTTCTAAGATTAACTGTTCTATCAGTCCTGTAATACCTGTCAGTTCTGTCAGCCATGTTTCCCGGCTGCCAGATTGAACCCTGTTGCCTGTCAACCAAAGCTTGACTGAATGAATAAGACCTGGTAAAACCTAACTGTTCCGGCTGCAGAAGATGGCTAAACCCTCAGGATGGCAGGATTTAGCTCTGATACCACTGTAGAAACCCTAGTTTCCCCTTTTTCTGCCTCTAACTGATTTTCTGAAGTTTTTGAAGGTTTTTGATGTTTTGTGATTTTTTTGTGTTTTTGATGCAATTAATGAAAGGTACGATTTATGCAATAAATAGAAATAAATTCTATAAAAATTAAATAACTCTGAAAATGGATTGAATATGGACGCCAGTATCTTTATTAGATCTTCTCTACTGATTACAATGATACCCAGATACATGCAATGAGCAAAACAATGAATTTCCAATATGAAAAGAACCTGGTATAAACAGCAAATCTGATCAGATAACTGAGTTGTACGGCTGCCAATAAGAAGTTCTCCCTCCGGATGATGAGATCCAAAACAACACCAGATAAGTGGCGCCCCTGTGAGTGAAGTCTGGATGCACAAAAGCTGGGCGCTTTCCTCAAGACCAAGTACGGCCCTTGCTGCTGGTACGGACCTGCTGTAGCAATGTACGGCTGTGAAGAAAGGTCTCTTCCCTTGCGCCTGGAGATAACATCCACTGCTACTAAGATCTACGCCCTTGGTGATGAAACTTGCCTGCCTCAGGAGAAGGCGTTTTAGCTCTGGAACAAAAAATGGCTTTCCTTGCTTAGTACGGCCTGTATACAGAAAAGTACGGCCAGAATACAGCAATGCTAGATGAACAATAAATTCGGCTCCCTTATGAAGATCTCCAGATGTGAGAAATAGGCACCTTGATATAAGAACTCTTCTGGATGAATGAGATAACTGAAACCCTGAAGATTTAATACTTTTGAAGCTCAATAATTTCTTTTGGATGAAGAAATCCCTCTGCCTGGCAATAAATCGGATGTTATTTCACATCCTTTGAATCGCTCCCACTGGAGATGGCTCGTTCTCCAATGTATCGAGATGAAACCCTAAGGCTTCCGTTCTCTGACGAAGTCTTGATCAAATTCTGATTCTCAAAAGTCATAATGGCTCAGAAACCAATGCAAAACCTTTATTAAGCTGAAAAGTGCGATTTCCTTAATAATAGGAAATCATTAAAATATTCACTTTTTAATTCTTTTAATTTCCTCATAGTCTCAGCGAAATATTTTAATATAATTTTAAACGTCAATTTTGGCCCCCTTCTGATGATGGGCGCACCCCTCAAGATAAATCACTTAAGTTATAATTAAAAATTATAACTTTATATTATAATCCTTAATTAATTAATATTTAATCAATGCAATTAAATATTAATATTTCGCCCGTTACTCATCCGATTACTGTTCCGTCTGAAGCTGACGAACTCTGAAGTGATTCCGGATGCCACCAAATCCCTACTGCTAAAAATAGCAGGGGTTCCACTCTGCCTGCCCGGAATTGCTAAAAATAGCAATTCTGCAAAAGGTCTCCAATCGAGCCCAAACGAAAGCCAATTGATCAAAACTGCCAATCTGACACTGAGCCAAGCTCCGAAACGACCCTCTAACCACTCTGTCAGCCTACGAGGGTCTCATGATAGGCCAATCTCACGATCTCTGATGCTCGCCAAAAATGGGGACATGACACATCCAAGGCCAAAGTAACTCCTTTAGTGAAGAAGCTTGTAATATGTGTTTGTTCCCATGGTTGGGGGGGGGTGGCTAGAGAGGTGTAGACCTATGTGTCGTCAAGGATGAGTTGAACCGCACCACTAGGAAAAAGTAGAACCATGGTGATGAGGGGGAACATGCCGAGGTAGAAGTTTAGAGAAGCCAGTCTCTTGGATGATGATAATTGCTGGAAAATGTGCACGCATTGCTGATAATGATGAAGACTTAGTACTGTAGATGACTAATTTTCTGTTTGCTACAACCCAGGCACATGTATGGGGGGTATTTGCCACTTTTCTTTTACTTGAGTAGAATTTGCACATGACTTTTCCAATTAATAATGACATGCAAATTTCTGACTGCCCTCCAGCATGATATGAGAAAGTGAGGCCATTTGTCAACAAATCCTCAAAACATAGATTCTGAGAAAGTAAAGATACAAAGACCACAGATTCAGTAATCTATCAGAAATCACATAAGACAAAAGACGGTCAGAAAAGGCAAAAAGGACAAAAGACGGCTAGAAAGGGACAACATGTGTTTTGGAAAGGGACGACAAGCTCCACAAACCCGTGTTTGCTGAGATACTCAAAAACAACACCCACAAATGTGACTGAAACTTCATGATTTTTGAGAAAATTTGCCTAGAAACACCAAAAATGATGCCCAAAAAGAAAGCCCTAGGTGCGTAGAAAGATGCAGAGAAATGCCCAAAAGTTGTGACATTCAGAAACCCTTAAACAAATGCGATCAAAAGTCCTCCATAAATCGCATGTTTTAGGCATGAGCTTGAAAAAAAAACCATGAAATGAGAAAAGCACAATTGCGGTTTTTTTTTTCTTTACCTAGGTTGTGCCAAAACAAAATGCAGGTACAAAACACAATTTAATTTTCGGGAGGTTGCGTGGGCAAAAGAAGAGAAAAACACAACCATTAAGCACGTCGCGCGGCCAAAAATCGCAGAAGAAAATCACATCAAATCCTCGTTCCGGCAGAAAAATGTCTGGAAATCGCGTGCAGGAGAGAAAAAAGAAATCCCGACCAAAATAAAATACTTAGAAGGTCGCGAATCAGCAAGAGACAACACGGGAAAACAAAACCAGTTCGCAGCCTCAAGCACAGACAAAAAAAAAAATCACGATTTTTTCCTCTAAAACAAAACGCGATTCTATTAAAAAACCCATGAAATTTTTCTTCAAAAATTAGAAAAATGACACCCAAAATGTCTCCCGCTCTGATACAATATAACAGAGAGGATTTGGAAAATATTTGATGTATTTACATTAAAGAGGAAATCTCTTTATAGAGTTTACAAAGATTGCAAAAATACAAAGTTTCTAAAAAGAGACTGAAGAGAACTTAAGAAACTTTCTCATCTAATAGAATACAATAAGATACATAATATATTGACCATTAAATTAATAAACTAAATATTATTTTGATAAATAAGTGGTCCTTACCTTTCCAAACTGCTCTTGATATTAGGCACAAAATCATGACCATTTTGCCACTTTAGGACTGTGTTTGATGGAACCTTAAGGTGGCAAAGCCACTTTAGTTTTATTCCATCCTTCAAACATAGGCTCGGATCAGTTGAACACGTGCCAATTTTTCATTGAATCAGAGGTTTTAGGTGGTAAAACCCATAAACATGTGTGCCATTGTTTTAGTGTTTTGAACCTTCTTAATGCTAAGTATGTTTCACCCATGCTTCAGCACTTTTTCTGATGTTTGGTGCTGATTTTAGGAGGATCTTTCCATTGAAAAAGTGTGCCACATAAGCTTGATTATTTACATTATGTCCCCTTTTTCAATTCACAACTATTTAGTGAATGGACTGTTAGCATAGGATTGACAAATACGTTGGGAGTTACTCTTGTTTCTGTTAGCATAGGATTTACAATTAGATAAGTTGGTAGTTACTTTTAGCTTTCAGTTAGAAATGTATGTTACATTTTAGGAATAAGGGGACTGATTCTTGTATCCTCTAGTTGAGCAACAAATGAGTATTTGTGTATTCCAATTAAGCAGTGGTTGAGGTTTTAGTGCCTATTAGTTGACACCATTGACTTAAGGGGTGTTGTATAGTTAGTTGCCTACATTTGAGGAAATTAAGTGTTAGTTAGTTGCCATTGTTTGGGGACTGACTTCCCACAATGGAAGATTGCTGGGAGTTGGGAGTATAAAACAAAGCATAATGCAGAAGAGAAGGGACTTTTTGGAATATTAACATTCAACTCTCATTTCAATGTTAGTTGCTTTGCTACCACAACTGGGCACATTGGAGATGAAACCCTTTAGGCATGAACCTATCATTTTGGGGATGGAAGCCCTTAGAAGCAACACATGTTAGATAGTATAGGGTTTGTAAGTTGTGAGTATCCAGTAAGTTGTATTAGATTGGTAGACTTCCCTTTGAGTGTATATTGCTATCAAAAATTACAAAAAGAATTAAAAAGTATAATTGTTGCTGGAGTATCTCGTGTTTGTTATTTGTGCATTTAGTAGGGGTTATTACAATTTCCTTTTGCTGATTTCTAAAGATGTTGCCATCTTTTTAGCTGTTTGGCAGAGTTTCCTTGTGGCAATGCTACCTCCAAAGTGTGCCACTCCTTTGTTGATTTTTTTCTTCATTAGGCATGATTGTTTTAAGACTTTGCCACATTTGCTTAATTCATGGTGAATACCATAGTAACGAGACTCAAACTCGGTTAGGGTTACTCGACTTGCGACTCGGGACTCGGCGTAGACTCGGCACAAACTCGACAAAATGAAAAAAGTTGAAGAAACCCTAGAAATTTAGAGATTTTTAAGGATTTAAAACTTGTTTCAAGTACCCTTTATTGGATAAACCTTAAATACACAATAACATCATTAAATAGAAGCAAATTTGATCACATACACAAGTATACAACAATCACATAAGTATAAAGTACACAAATTGTAGTTGAGCTGCTGAAGGAAATAGCATACTTAGATATATAAATATAGTCAAATGTATACAAAACTCATGGAATATGAAATCCATGACATCAAATGTTCCATATAAATATGAAATATTAAAAAAATAGCCACAAGTCTATGGCTTTGTTGGCGTAACAACTAACACCTCTGGAGTAGAAGTTGTTATGAACAGCCTATGCACACTACGCAATGAGTGCTCTTCAAATTATGGAGGGGAAGCTCCCTCGGTATGCTTTGACAAATGTATTTGCAAAGGAAAATAAGCTAAAACTATGTCCTGTCTTTTTGTTTCAGCTGCTAGAGGCACAAGGCTTTCTTGAAAGAACTTACACATTGCAGCTGAGTTTTCTCTGGTTTCGCAAATCAACTAAACTACAACTTATATCTATCCAATCTCCTCAGGAAAACAGAGCGAGAGGAAACGGAGCAAGGTTATGACTATCAGACGATAAACGCATTCAGATTCTCTACTTGAAGGCAAGGTGGCGCAACTATCATCTCAATCTGAACAAGTTTATTAAGCACAAAACAGATTTGAGAATTTGCTATGATAATCTTATGAAACCCTATGTGGCATAACACTCAATCAGCATAGTAAAGCCTCACAAACAGCTTTTATCATCAAAATCTTTGTGAAACCCTATGTGGCATAACACTCAATCGTAATGACAAAAGATTCACAAAACAGATTTTCCTAATCTAAGAGAAGATTCACCATGAAAACTTTATGAAACCCTGTGTGGCATAACACTTGATCAGCATAGTAAACACTTCACAAAACGGTTTTATCATGACAATCTTACGAAACCCTGTGTGGCATAACGTTCGATCATAACAATAAAAGATTCACAAAACAGATTTCTCTAAACTATGGAAGAATCCAGCATTACAATCTTTCGAAACCCTATGTGGCATAACAATCAATTGCAATAATGAAGACACATGAACAAATACCATAAAGAGCAATATTGAGGGCAAGGTAGGCGCAGCATATATTTCTCTCTCAAGCAAAAGTTAATTACAAATGAGCATAAGCTCTTATTTATATACATGAAGGTGTAGGTAACCCTAAAATCACCTTGTGTTCACTACAGTTCTTGCAATGCATGCAAGTCATGCGCCCTAACCCTAATGAAGTAAACTATATAGTTAACTGGGCAACTACCCTCAGTTTAACTGGTACAAATAACCTAATTGGACAATGTGCAAGCATATATGTCCTTATTTAAAGCAAAGTTAACTGGCCACTACCTTCAGTTAACTAGAAACCCTAACCCTAACTCCTGTGTTGATAACTCCGAGGATGAGATAAGCATGTGTTAAGTCAGCAAGTGAACTGAAGACTGGAAGTCAAGTTAACTGCTGCTCAGGACTCAACCCTAGAAATTAACTGCACGTTCTAACTGACAGATCACTCCATGTCAACTCGGTCTAACACTTCGACCAAGAACTCATCGATCTCCCTGTCATCTGGCACTTTGATGCTGCTAAAAATAACAGTCTGCTTCTTTAGTTCTCTGCCACTTTCAGTAATTGTGTGCACACCATCTTTGCATTCTTCAGTCGCCTTTCTCAAACTGGCTGCAATCACTGAAACATTTTCTAATTTTGGCGCCCTAGGTTCACCTTTAAGGCTGTCAAAAATCAGCTTCTCGAATTCCGCTTGAACTTTTTCGAACTCAACATACGTGCCATCTTCGAGAAGATAATGACACGGGATCTGAACAACGAAGCCACTGACAAGTGCAAGCACTCCAACTACGTCATCCTTCAGTGAAAATAACTTGGAAGAGATTTTCTCACATATTTCTGTTCTGAGAAGGTGCTGCTCTTTCCAAGTGAAGACTTTCTCTTGATCTTCGATCTCCTCCAAAGCATCGCATGCAACTGATAACTGAGATACAAGAACGCGATCCTTTGCCAAGCTCTCTGCAACTGCAATATCCAGCAACTGAATACCCTGACGGAGTTTGTGTGCCTCACTCCTCAACTGATATAAATCTGCAAGAAGAGTTTTACCAGCAGCAACTAAACTGTCAATCCAATCATCCAAAAGTCTGCCATGACTGACTAACTGATCCAATTTTCGTTTCTCTGCAGGTGTGTGCTGAGGAAGAACAGGTGCTCTATTTGGATTCCCATGAACAAGATCAGAAATGTATTGACGAAGTTGACTAATTTCAGTTTTGAGTAAAGCCTTATCTTCTCCATCCTTCGTGATACGCTCTTCAAGATTATTGGTAACAATCTTAAGAAGAGATACATCTGTCTCTCGTGTGGTCCTGCCAAGATTTGCCTTAGTGAATGTAAAATCACCCACTTCGACCTCGTCCAAGCTTTTACCTTCTGGAGGCACTGCAACTTCTATCACAATCTCTGATTCAGGGGTCTTTTCGATATGCACTTGCTTCTTTATCTTCTTGTTTGATCTCCTCTGATAGGGCTCACCAAACTCTGACAAATCAAGATTGTATGACGGTTCACGCCTTTGTCTTCCCAAAGACTTTTCGAGCCAACAAGACTGAACAATATTTTCAATTCGTGGAGAGACTGTCCCTAATGTATCAACCTGTGGTGTTTCAGTTGTCTCCGATCCTGCTTGAATTTGCGGCTCAGGCTCAGAATCTATATCAATAGGCGGAACGTGAGGTGAACTAGGAAGTGAAACGTGAGGCTCAGTCTGGATAACTGTCTCTGTTGGAACTTCAGGAGCACTCTCAATTTGTTTCTGCTTCCTTTTACCAGTAGCTCTCTTCCCTGTGTTTCCACTGAGTCTAACTCCTTCTGGAGGTATGATAATGGCTTTAACTCTGGGTTTTGCTCTAGAAGTAGAAGGCAATGACGAGAAATCCTTTGGCGGCTCTGCTACAGGAACTGACTTCGTGTTCGCTTGCTCTCCAAGAATAACTTACTAATCTTGATCACTGATCTGGAAACCTCTTCAATAGAAGTATTCTCTTTAGCATACCAATCAGGTGAGCGAAGTGGCTGCCTAGCAACTTGGTCTTTAACATAAGAATTGAGAAGAACTTCTCCATCATCATCCGACAAACCATCAACATCTTCTGACAAATAATCAGAGAGCTGTCCAACAGTAAGTCTACAATAGTGACGACGACGAACTTCAAATTCATCTTCACAATTTGCCCAGAAGTCTTCAAGTGCTGGCGCATGTGCAATCCCTCGCTCTAACCGATTTGCATAATGACCGAGAGGATCATAGGAACGTCTCTCAGTATAAGGCTTGAATTTGAACCTTTCTATCTCAGTAGACATACGCCTGGCATCTGTTGCTGCATCACATGTGAAAATTCCCAATGAGAATGGAAAATTTGCCGCAGCCTTATGACGACTACGAAGAAAGAAGTGAACGTGCTGCATTTGCCTAAGAAACTCCATAAAGACAATCTTGTCTGACGGATATCTTGGCAACATCAGAGGCTCTCCAACATAACCATAAACTCGGAGGTATGTGAAAGTGGGAAACTGTATGAACCAATCTGCCCAAGTCTCCAACGCTGATTTGGCCTCGGCTGAAATACGAATGTGCATCTCATCATCAAGATCCCTCACGGTTCTCATGGCAAAGTGATCATTCACCACTTGGAAGTCCTGCTCAGACTGAGAAAACTCTAGCTGTGGATAATACTCATGAATACGCTGAACACCGAGAGTACCATTGGTTTTAAGAAGTCTGAAACTACCTTGAAATGCCACCAAGTAAACCAAATAGGATATCATGTGAAACTCGTGATGCTTGAGAAAGTTAGAAATCTGCTGATGTAAGCAATCACTAATTAACATAGCCCAGTCAAAACGCTCTGTGCCATCAAGGATTCTGGTAATCAGATAGAACATCCATGGACGGAAAGTATTAGCATCTGACTGGCCGGTAACTCGATTGAGTAAGGTGATCAAAACAGCAACTTCTCCTTTAAATTCACCACGACCAACCTTCTTAGGCAAGTTAGTTTTCTGAATTGTCAACCATTTCTGAGCAACCTTTCTCTGTGAACGTTGATGATCAGCATCCCATATCTTCTCACAAGCTTCAAGATCAACAGTAAAGTTATCTGAGCGAGGAGAAATAGCAAAACATCTTTCTATGTCCTTCGGCTTGAGACTGCAAACCACTCTTCCATCAACCGATCTGATCTGTCGTGAAGACGAGTCATAATGCTTAATGCAAGCAAGTACGAACTCAAGATCGAAGATAGAAACAGGAATGGATGCCGCTGCCAGCAACCCGGAACGCTCAAGATTCCTCATCGAATTGCTGCTAACACCTTCTAAACTGCTCAGATTGACCACTGGATAAACATGGTTTAGGTCCGTATCTGAAGTCTTGGTGAAATTATGTGTAAGGACTGATTTCACCTTGTAATCAATGAGATTGAACTGCATTTTGAAAATGGTGACTTTTGACTGTAAAGTCGAATATGTTTGAAGAACTTTCTGAAAAACACTGAACAAGGCTAAAAATAGCTTCTGACAGGAGAAATTTTCGAAGAAATTCTGGAACATGGGTTCTGTGCACAACTGAATTCTGAACAAACCCAGATAGCTGGATTTTGGAAAAAATGTGATTCAAGCCCACATGCAAAGACATTCTCGGAAAAAGGCTCAGAGCTTCAGAATGAAGGCTTCGGGGCTATTTTCTCGAAAAAATCTAAGAAGTGGGTCTTGTTGCAAACGCTGAAATATAAGAACCCAGATGAACAGATTCTGAAAATGTGTTGAATTACTCTGGCATGCGAAGAAAGTACCTAAGGTGAGAAATAGAAGAAATAAGACAGAAGATAGAAAGTTTTGCTTGTCTGCTTCTGAAAAATCTGCAACTCTCTTCTTCAAATCTTTATAAAACCTGCATGCAAAGTGGAAATAAAGTCTAGAATCGACTTCCTCTGAAGAATCTGAGCTCGTAGCTTCGAAGAACGCTGAAAACGGACACCTGAATCACCTTAAGCTTGCTGGTCGCTCAAGAAAATACAAGCTTTCAGAGCAAAAGATGATGCAATAATGGACGCCACTCTTGAAATATATAGAATTTCATCATAAGAAATTCGCACTAAAGCAAGCATGCATTAAAAATGGCGCTAAGCTTCTCATTGGACCTCACAATAGTTAACTAGAACTCAAACAAGCTCAAAAGGTGGACGTGCTTTAGGGTTTGCCCTTTCAACACTTCAGTTGAACTCATCATGCGATTTTAGCTTCAGTTGAGACTTGTCTTAAGTTTGCCATCTTCAAATTTGCCTTGGATTCATCAATTTGACCTAAGGCGTGCCCTTTAGATAGCTTCAGTTAACAACAAGAATAAGATAAGAGTTCGCCATCTTCATGCAAAGAATAAGCTAAAAATAGCGACCCTTTTAGAAGTTTAGTTTGGCCTTCAACAAGTGCGCCAACCTCACATGCTTTAATCAATTAAAATCTAAAAATAGCAACCCTTTTGAACTAAAG